>VMDO01011867.1:0-64784 GCA_007922755.1 Pedetes capensis | reverse complement strand
TTTTCCATTCATTTGTACTCTGGATAAAATTAACAGCCTAACCTCTATGGTATATAATTGAAATAATTCATGATACTAACACCTTTAAGGAAAAAGAAAAAAAGCAGTACTTATACCAACTAAAACAGACAAAGTTAAATGGAAAATGAAGTTTATTTTTATTTTTATAACACATTAATGTCTAACATAATATTGTGCAAATGGAACAAAAGTTACTATGAATTCTAGTTCTATTAGAGAAATAAACCAAATAATTAAATATTACTTATAAAACTTAAGTCTCTGAAAGTTGACACCAACAGTATCACAGTTGTCAAGGCTATTATAAAGTGACTGAGCATTTGCCTAGCATGAATGAGACCCTGAGTTTAATCCCCAAAACTGCAAAAACAAATGAATAAGTACCAATCTTGAAGGATGATTCTAAGCAAAAACCCCCACATAATCCCAGAGCAATCACTAATCCGTAATCAACATATTTCCCTAGAAACCAGAAATTTCTATTCAAATGGGAAAATATAAATCAGACTATAGAGAATCAGATAAAACAAATGGCTGTGGCAATACCGAAAACCTACTTTCAATAGGGGAAAGGAAGTAATCCTAAAATGTGATAGGTTTTGGAAGGTCATCTAGGTTCTTACGAATCAAAGTCTGGTCCATATACCAGCAATAATTAAATTACTCAGTCCCCCACACAGACTGACTCAATCAGAATCTTCTACATGTCAAAGTTTAAGAAGCTTTAATTTTAAAAATAATATTCATTATGCCCAACAATCTATATGCCAATTTCAGTTATTTCTGATATTCCAACAACTCATCAAAATTTCATATTAAAATACAGCTATTCATCAAATAAACACTTTATTTGTGGTACCAAAGTCCACTGTTTAACCATCTAAAGTGTCATTCATATATACTATGTATTTGAAATTTGTGGTACTACAAGGATTAAGAGAAGAGAAACAACATCTTTTAGTAAGAGTCTGGAAGTTACTAAATAGATAAAACTGAAGTGTTTACATTTTCTGAGCAACAATTTTAAATTATTTCTACCAAAGAGCCCTTTCTTCAAATAAAATATTGTGAAGAAGCCTACTACAGTAGAAAATAAATAAATGAAACACTGTTCTTTGGGGTAGAGAAGCAACCCATCAACTGCCAAGGCATCTCCAGAGAACAAACTAAAGTGGTTTCTCAGAGTACAGTCTGATTTAATAAAAGGGAACAACTTAATAAGATTCTAAAAACAAGCCACACTCATGCCTGTATTCCCAGTGACTCAGGAGGCGGAGGCAGGAGAAGCAGCCCATATAATTTAGTGAGACACTGTCTCAAGATTAAAAAGAAATTTTTTTAATAGGTTGGGGGTGCAGCCTAGTGGCAGAATGCTTACAAAGTATGAGTGAGACCCTGGGTTCACCCCCTGAGTACCACCGAAAAAAAAAAAAAAGTCCAAAAACAAATAGAAAAGCTGTTACACTAACATAAAGTTTACTATTAACCCAATCAAGTTCCAAAGACTAGGGAGCCCTGTGTGGTGGCATATGCCTCTAATCTTAACACTCAGTTTGCTGACGCAAGATTACCAGTTTGAGGTCAGCCTGGACTGTACAGCGAGACTGTCCAAAATCAAAAACACACTAGATAAAATCATGTAAAAAGAATTTTTTTCTAATTCAAGTTGATATTTCCCTAAAGGGATTCCATTGATGAAGTCGGATTTAATTAATATGTTATGTTCAATTAAATTACTTTAATTATAGACCCATCATATATAAGACTAATACAGATAGATGAATCGATAAGGCACATTGAAGGATAAGACAAATACATGAAACATATTAAGTATGATGAGGGAAGTATAAATAAAGTACAATGGGAGCAAAAGGAACTGAGGATGTCAGAAAAAGCTTCCCTTTAGGGAAACATCAACTTGAATTAGAAAAAAGTGTGGAGGAAATTACATGGTAAAGATGGCTAGATGAGGGAAACAATGAAAAGAGATATTCCAAGTGGAAGGAAAATATATATGCTAAATATCAGAAACTAAAAAGCACTGAATATATTAAGAGAATAGGTTGAAGTGGCTTGCAAATAGTCTAATAATAGTATCATGAATCATGATTTGTTCATTTTATCCTAGCAACACCTATAAAACTCAAGTGTTACTATACCTTTATAGCATTGTAAGAGCTCATTAAAAACCTGTTATTTATATGAATCAATCAATTAATAAAAATAATGTAGTCTGTTTGGGTTTTCTTTGTTTTGTTTTGTTTAAGATAAGGTTTAACTGTGAGGCCCAGGCTGGCCTGGAATTCGCATTGATCCTTCTGCCACAGGCCCCTGAGTGCTGGGATTATAGCTTTGTACCACCACGCCTGGCATGTAGTTTGATTATTATATAAGGCACATGTAGACAATAGTGGGAGGGATATGGCTAAAAAGGTAGTTTAGAACCTTATTGGAGATGATCTTGAATACAATATTAAGGTTTTTAAATTTAATGCTGCAAACAATGGTAAACTATTTGCGTTAGAAATGTTGATCTAGCAGTTTTAAATGGCCTGAATTAGAGCAGATCTTCAGTACAGATTTTGCAATATTTAGTCGACTGGGATAGTTCAATCAAAAGTAAGGTTTTATAAATAAGGTTATGACAGAAGAATAACAAATGAGAGGATGAATATGAAAGCTATGAAAACCAAAATGAAAAAACTTTTAAAACAATTCTTGTCTTATTAAAATACAGCAAGAAATTAAAAAAATGTAGAAGTACAATCTATTAGATATCTTTTTATGTGTGTGGTATTTGGGGGTTCAATGGGTGAACCCAGGGACTCATATATACTTTGCAGTGCTCTACCACTGGGCTGTACCCTCAGCTTTTTTTAAGCTTTTTTTATTTTTTATTTTATTTTATTTTTTTGCAGTACTGGGAGTTGAACTCAGGACCTCATGACTGCATGCTTTGCAAGTGTTGTACCACTGAGCTGTGCCCCCAGCCCATTTTTTTACTTTTTTAGACAGGGTCTTGTTAAATTATGCAGACTACTTCTGGTTTCAAACTTGCAATCCTCCTGCCTCTGCCTCCTAAATCGCTGGGATTACTAGCATGCGCCACTGCACCTGGTAAGTTTTTTTATTTTTGACTCAGTGTCTCACTAAGTTCACAGGCTGCTTCTAGCCTTGAACTTGAGAACCTCCTGACTCCACGTGCCAAGTCATTAGGGTTATAGGCCTAAGCCACCAAGCCTGGCCTAAGATTTTAGACAGAGTGAGAAGGCAAAAATTAAACATCAAACATATAGAACAAGAAATCTCTGTATGTACAGTGTAACCTTGTAGGATAACTGTAGAAAGAAATTAGGCAATATATAGTATAGTGAAAACGTCACGAAGCCTATTGTTGTTAGGTGCCATGGAGTAGAATCTGACTCATAGCGACCCTAAGTATAAACAATGAAACACTGTGTGCCATGCCTAGCAGTATTGTGATTGCTTCTCTGCTATTCATAGGGTTTTCAATGGCTTTCATGAAGGCTATAACACTATAATTCCACTTGTAGATATTTATGCAAGAAAAGTTCCCATATATGTCCATAAAGAATCATGTATAAGAAGAAATTGCAGGCTGTTGGTGTAACTCAGTAAGAGCACTTGCCCAGCATGCATGAGGCTCTCAATTCCATCTCCAGCACTGAAAAAAAAAAAAAAAAAGCAATGCTATTTGTATTCTGGGAAAGGAATAAATATGACTTTTTATAATGTAATAGCATGCAGCAGATTATGAAAGATTTCATATACCCTGTGTATTAGTGAGCTGTCACTATTGTAGCAGAAAAACCAACTGAAACAAACTTATGGAAGAAAAAGTTTATTGGAAGCTCACAGTTAGAGGATCAGTCTATAATGGTGGTAGCAGCAAGTATGGCAGTGGCAGTGGCTGGACCTATGGCAGAAGACCTCACAGCATCACAAGGCAAGAGGTAGTGAGAGAGACCTGGGCTACACGTCTGAGGGTAAAAACCTCCAAATGCCTACGCCCAGTGACCACTTCCCTAAAGTTGACATCTGCCTCCCAAGGATCCATGACCTCCATAAACAGCATCACCATCTAGGGATCAAACAACCTTTGGGGGAAATTTTAGATTCAAACCATGACACCCTGTAAATGACAATAATTATGTAGTAATTGAAGGTTAATAAAGGATATTAAGTAGGTGAATAGTTAGATTTATGTTGTCAATTAAATCATCATGGAGAGGATCATGAACATGATGACATCAAGACTAGAGGCAGCTGGGCGTGGTTGTACACGCCTGTAATCCCAGTGGCTCGGGAGGCGGAGTCAGGAAGATCGCAAGTTCGAGACCAGAGGCAGTTTGTGTAATTTAGTGAGACCCTGTCTCAAAAACATAAAAAAAATGGGCTCGGGGCGCAGCTCAATGGTCTAACACTTGCAAAGCATGCAGGTGTGAGGCCCTGGGTTCAACCCCCAGTACCACCAAAAAAAAAAAAAAAAAAAGGACTAGAGGCAGAGGTACCAATTAGCCACTTACTGCAACAGCTCAGGTGAGCCATGATGCAAACTTACATTAGGATTTTAGCCTCATGAATAGAGAAGAAAGGATGGATTTGAGAAATATTTAGGGTGGAGGTGGGTAATGCAGCCTTATTGAAAAAGTGATCAGGGAAAAGTACTGCCTTAGTGGAAGTAGAGGTTATGAAACAGCAATTGTGCAAAATCTTTCTATTAACCTATAGTTGTCTTATGGAACTAATTCAGTATTTACCAAAGTATGAAAAACACTAGTCCCATAAGATACTCTCTGAAGGAACGATTAAATAAATTGGATATCCGCAAAACACATTAGTACTTTAAAAGATGCTCAGAAATAATTGCTAAATAAAACAAAATCTGTTTAACATTAATCTTATGTCTTCTACATTTATTTGACCATAGAAACTTCTTTTCATGTAATATTCCATACAACCTTAGCTCTTACAAAACTACTTTGGAAATCACTAGTTTAACAACAATATGGGCTTTGTGTTGTTGTTGTTGTTGTTGTTAGATGCCCTCAAGTTGGTATCCAACTCATAGTGTACTCATAGTACAACAGGGAAAACACTATTGTCAGTGCTTCTCTGTTGTTCATAGGGTTTTCAATGGTGGATTGATTTTTGGGAGTGGGTTGCCAGGTACTTCTCTCAAGCCTACAGTATCTGGTGTTCCCAGGCGGTCTCCCATCCAAGTACTAACCAGGCCCAACCCTGCTTAGCTTCTGAGATCTGACAGGATCGGATGCCACAGTGCATGGCTGCAGACAATATGGGCTTTAGTTAAGCTTACATAGCATGAAATTTCCAATTTTGTCTTAAAAAAAAAAAGACTTAAATATTGGTTTATGTAAAATATTTCTGGTTTCACTTTTTACTTTTGCTCAACACTCATACAACTCTGTCCATACTGGCTTACTTACAATTCTTGGAATATGCCATACACAATCTCCCTCAGTGTGTTGGCACTTACCATTTTCTTTGGAAGCATCCTTACTCAGATATGTGTATGACTTGCTCCTTACTTCCTTAAGATCTCTCCTAAATTATAATCTTCTTAGTGAGGACTTTGATGACCATTTTATAAGAAAGGTTAACTTATATTTCTGGCATTTAGGACCCTTAATTTGCCTTATTTTTCCTCATAGTGTTGGCTGCTATCCAACAAATATTAACCTATTTGTCTCTTTCAACTATAAAATGTACACCCCATGACTACAGTGTTTGTTTTATCCAGTAGATTATCCTAGTACTAGTGTGTAAATAAGTACTTACTAATTAGTTGTTGAATAATTTAGGGATCACTATTTTACTTCTATTCACATATATTTATTTTATATTAAAGTAGATAATAGTGGGACATCATGGCACAGACTGTAATCCTAGTGACGTGACTTGGGAGGCTGAGGCAGGAAATTTTGAGTTTGAAGTCAAAGGCAGCCCGCTAAATTAACAAGATCCCGTCTCAAAATAAAATAATCAAAAGGAGAGGGCTGAGGGTACAGCTCAGAGGTGGAATACCCAGTTTCAATCCCCCAGTACCACAAAAAATGATGAAAAAGAAAAAAGTAGGTAAGAAGTAAAATAGCTACATATGAATATATTCATCTATAGGAATAATAATTTCATTTATGTTTCATATTTTTCATATCTACATTCTATATGAAATATCTTACCAGTTTTAATGTTTTAAAAAACTTACTTCAGGATTTTGGAAGCTTTCCGCTATAATTTTTCAAATTTTTCTTGTAATCAAAAATAATTATAAACTGGGTGTGGTAGCATACAGCTGTAATCCCAGCATTTGAGAGGCTAAGGCAAAAGGATTAAGAATTCAGGGCCTGCCTGGGCTACATAGTGAGACACTATATAAAAAAAATAAATAAAAAATTGTAAAATTGCTATATAATTGCATATTTATAAAATATACAGTATTTTAGTATAACTGTTGTGAATTTCTCTTTAACTGCACATTTTTAGATACTGGCTGGCAAGACTACAACCTGAAATAGTGAATACAGAAACCTTCACCCTTTAAACCAAAGGTCATTTCTTTAGTAATGTAATGATTCCTTTCTCTAACTTTAGTGATTTTCAAGGGCTATAAATGTTTGGTATGTAATGTTTCCATTTTTAATTTTAACTATGACATTATTTTACAAAACAGGTCTGCTATTCAATTGAACATACTGTACACAATGACATTCTCTCATAAGGACATATTACTCTAAAAACTGAAATAAATTCTCCTGACACATGAAGGAATTTTTCAAAATATGTCAGCATACAATCTATAAAACCTTTAAATATTTTGATAGGAAATATAATATTTCTAAAATACAGAAAGAATACCCAAGTAAGTCAATGCAATATATGCAAATACACTACATGTTATAATTGGGTTACAAACCCAATTACACCCCAATGTAAGTTGAAAATAAATCCAATGCCAGAAGCTGAAAATGCATTTTATACACTTAACCTACCGAACACATACTTGAGCAACACAGTATATAGAGTATTGGAATTTCACCCATGTAACTGTGGCTGGCTAGGAACTGTGGCTCCCTTCTGACTGTTCAACATCAAGAGCATATCCTTACTAAGTATCACCTTGCTGAGGAAAAGATCAAAACTGAAACTTCAAAATACAATTACTATTGAATGCATGCTGCTTCCAGGCCATTATAAAGTCAAAATCTTAAGCTGAATTATTTTAAATTAGGGACTATCTATATACTTTAAAGGGTTAAAATTCATAAAAAATATTTATTAAGAAATAAGAACATAACCGAGTTCCGTGGCTCATACTTGTAATCCTAGCAACTCAGGAGGTAGAGTTAGGAGAATCTTGAGTTCGAGGCCAGAGGCCTGCACAACATAGTGGGACCTTATATCAAAATAAAAAATTTAAAAAGAGGTGCAGCTCAGTGGTAGAGTACTTGTGAGCCATGCTCAAGGACCTGGGTTCAATCCCCAGTACTACAAAAACAAACAAAGAAACAAAGAAAAATAAGACTATACCTTCCACATACATAACTTTATAATCTATGATAAATTCTACAAGAAAAAGTTTTCTATGCAGCAAACTAGTGATGTCATCTTAAAATGAGAAACCTGAATTCTTTCTAATAAAAATATCTGTAACTGAATAGTAAATAAAAATCTCTAAAATCATCTATTCTCATTATGTAGCTATCATGAATAAGTAGGTATATTCTATGGTATTTTAAGTTTGATTTAAAGAAAGTTTTACTTCCATAACTAAAGATATTTTATAAGTATAACAAGTCATAATCTACAAGTCATGAACTAGCTAAATAGTCCTGGTTAAATCAGTCTCCAAACCTTCATCTGTATAATAAATGAATTGGTTTAGAATTTTCACCACACTTTCAAGCTTTAATATTGTTTGATCCTAAAATATTTTTCAAAAAACTCTATTGCTTTTATTCTTGCACATCAACTGTGGATTTTTGATACTAAGAAGTACAAGTTCCTTTAAAAACTCACTTCTTTAAAAAGTAGACAATAAAATATATTTCTTCATAATGAAACACCTCAATTTGTACTAAAATGTGATGACTACCATTTATCTACTATAGGTGAACAAAAGTTGAGGACAATTTATTAGCACATAGAAAAGACTTCTGAATATGAGAAGGTCATAGCCTATGTGCTGAGCTGCTAGCAAAACATCTATGTGCTCCAAAGCTGCCATTTTTCTTACTTGACAAAGCCTCCATCTGCCACTGAGCCATTTACAGCCTCCAAGTCAGAATATCAATGATTTCCAAACATTTCGCAAACACGCTTTCACCTTGGTATCACCTCTGTAATACATCTAAAGCAGATAATACATATGAAGTCTATGCTTTATTCACCTGATAGGTGTTTAAGCTGCCCTCTGATGTACCACTTTTATTCATGGTAAGTTACAAAAGAATTTGAAAGTGAATATGTTTCCTGGAAGTCTTGTTGCTTTATTTACATATTTTAAATCAGGTATATTCATATAACTTTAAAACCTAAAAGACTGTACAAGGTAGTTCTAAATAATGGGTAAGACAACAGAATCATATAATATTTCCATTTTATAGTCATTTTTTTTCTTTTTGTTTTCTTGGTGCTGGGGATCAAACTGAGGATCATGGGGATCAAACTTGTTTATGCTAGACAAGCACTTTACCAGTGAGCTACATCCTCAGTCACAAAATTATGTTTTCATAGGACATTTTATTTCCTCAGAAATTGAAAACATTAGCCAGATGCAGTGGTGCACGCCTATAATCCCAGCGGCTCGGGAGGCAAAGGCAGGAGGATCGTAAGTTCGAGACTAGAGGCAGTCCGTGTAACTTAGAGAGACCCTGTCTCAAAAAAAAAAAAAAAAAAGTAAAAAAATGGGCTGAGGGTGCAGCTCAGTGGTTTAGCACTTGCAAGCGCAAGCCCCTGGGTTCAACCCCCAGTGCCACAAAAAGAAAAAAGAAAAAAAGAAAAATAAAATAAATTGAAAACATTAAAGCAATAAAGAAATGTTAAGAGTTTCTAGGTTTTCTTTTTTTACTGTAGTCAGTATTCCTAATATCGTACACAAGTGAAAACTATCTACCTACTAGTAAGATGGAACCAGAGAATTTTTAGGTTATATTTTAGTATTTCCTACAATCTTTGTTTAATAAAGCCTTAGCAATATAATCCTTGGCCAGTGATATCTGTACAAATCAAAGTAAATTTTTATTTAAAATATTACTTTTTTTTTCAAAGTATTCTCTATCGACATGCAAAATATTATACAAAAGAGTTTAAAACAAGATTCTTAGATGCAAGCTGGGGAAATCATATATTTACTCATGAAAAAGCATCTTAAGAGACAAGGCACTTAACAATAAAAGGAAGTGTATATACAAAAAAGGATTCTGGAATTAGAAGTTAGGAGACTTAAATCTACTTACACCTCTGCTCTGAACCCTCCAAATACTTTTAACACCAAGAAAACCACTTACTCGACTGTACAGTAAAGTTACTAGAATAAGTGACATCTAAAGTCTTCCCTTTCCCCCATGCAACTGTCAGCTTGTCATGCTTTGGGGGCTTGTGTGTTGCTGTGATGCTGAAATCTATGCCACCAGTATTTCAGATACCAGAAGGGCCACCCATGGTGGACAGATTTCAGCTGAGCTTCCAGACTGAGACAGGCTAGGGAGAAGAACCTAGTGGCCCATTTCCAGAACAATTTGCCATTGAAAACCCTATGAATAGCAGACACACTGTCAAATATAGTGCCAGAAAATATAGTGCCAGGTTAGCAGGCATCCAAAAGACAACTGGGAAGCAGTTGCCTCCTCAAAGTAGAGTTGACCTTAATGCCGGGAATGGAGTAAAGCCCCTGGGACATCCATTTGCAGATGAGGCATGACTCAAAACAAGAAACACAGTGGTTATAACAATCAGCTCAACATAAAAAAAAAAAAAAAAAAAAAAAAAAAAATCATGTGCATGGCACAGTGTTGGGTAGTGTTTTGTTCTGTTGTACATAGAGCTGCTAAGAAGAAACTAGCAGCCTAACAGCACCTAACAACAACAAAGTATTCCTGTTCTAGCACTCTATGATAATAGAATATTGTATATCTAGAGGTCAAACGATTAAAGGAATTACCTGATCCCAGGTTTTACAAATCATACTCCCTTTAGGAAAAAACTAAGAAGGAAATGAGATTCCAGTTGGGTCTTGAAGGATGTGCAGCATTTGAATATGTATGAAGAGATAAGAAAAGAATTCTTCAGAAAAAGAAAATAGCATAAACAAAAGCATGAATAAAAAAGTCATGATTTCAGATATGTTAATGTGGCAATATTATACACAATGAGTAAGAAGAGGAGACATGATACTCGAAACAGAGAAATTACTAAGTAAACTAATACAGCTGTCTAAGCATGAACTGGATAAGGTAATGGCTAGAATGAAAGAAAAACAAAGGACCTAAAAGATACTCAAGGTAGATCATAGATACTTTCAAGTTTTGATTATCTGGAGCCAGAGGAGAGAGAATAATCCATAGCGAGGCCAAGAGTTCATATCTTGATATGGGATACAGTGATACTATTAACAGAAATATGCGTGTAATGTGATCTTCTTTCTAAAATAACATGGGGGAGGGGCTCATCCAAAATATATTTAAAAAAAGCCATTTAATTTTCAAAGAACACTAGACTCAGAATTAAGATACTAATGCCACAATCTCTAGCTGAGCAACAAAATTACACTGAGGTTTGATTTTTTGAAGATGAGAGTACTAGGCTTACAATGCATTTTAAGATTACTTTCAGCTTTAGAAATTAATACTTTATCTTAATTTCTTCACAAACTGGAAGTAGTAGAGGCAATCTTTTGTAAGCCTTAATCCTAACTAATTTAAAATTTAATATTTTTGCACATATGCAAAGTCAAGAAATACAAAATACTTTATTAAAAACAAAAAACTAAGAATGATGTTTTCACCCAAGAGGAACAAGCAATAACACAATTGCCACAAAAGTAAAGGCACTATCAGGAATTTTAGAATTAACTCCACATTGCTGATCCTGAGATGGCCATTAGTCCATTATTCATTGAATACACTTTAGTAAGAACAAGGAGAGAACCTAAAGAGATACAGATGATTGAACATATGACAACTTTATTGGTGAGATAAAAAATAAATGCATGTAAAACAATAAAAAACTGCCTTTTAATGTAGACCAAACCACATACCAAGGAAATCATTACTTAATATCATTTCCAAGGAGAGCTATATCAGAACTTTAATGTGAAAACTTTTTATCTGAAAAGTTGTGGTTAATAAAATGTTATTGAAGGGTTTCCTTTAACAAGGGAAGCCACTGATGTTGTTTTTAGGTGCCTTCAAGTTGGGTCCAACTCATAGCAACCCTATGTATAGTAGATTTTCTCCCAATCACTGTGCTCTTCCCTAACTCTGTTGATTGTTTCCTTTGCTGTACAGAAGCTTTTTAATTTCATGTAATCCCATTTGTCTATTCTTGATGTGATTTCCTGAGTGATTGGATTCTTATTAAGGAAATGCTTCCTATGCCTATGTGTTGGAGCATGCTTCCTATCCTTTCTTCTAATAATTTTGAGGTTTCTGGTTCTATGTTGAAATCTTTTATCCATTTCAAATTAACTCTCATGAAAATTGAGAGGTGCAGATTTGTTTTCATTTTTCTTCAGGTGGAAATCCAAGTTTCCCAGCACCATTTGTTGAAGAGGTTATCTTTTCTCCAATTTGTGCACTTAGCACCTTTGTCAAAGGTCAGGTGGCTCTAGATGTGTGGGTGTATCTAGAATCCAGCTCTCTTTAAAGATATGAACATTCATTTTCCATTAATTAACATTTAACTGAAATAAAATCAAACATTTTTCTACCTCTTATAGCAAAATCCATGTTAAGAAGTAGTTTGGAGCTGTTGCAATTGTCTGTCTGAATCCTTAGCCAGTATGTGAGAAAAGTGTAAGTAATTTATTGCTGCTATAGTGATTTGGTATTGGTCACCAAGTCCTCATATATTAATGCCTTATCTCTAAACGGCACATTAAAATAATTAATAGAAAATAACTGAATTCACAGTATGTATGAAATTATACTGTATATATATATATTCATTAACTTATTGAACACATGAGCAACTAACTATACATTTTAAAACCTACTCAATTGAGCAAATATTTATTGCACACAAGTTTGAGGGCTTAAGTTCCAACACTGTGAACAGACATGTAAATAAGATAGTTTTGTCCTGAAGGAACTTGTAGTCAATGACTTTAAGTGGAAACCTCTCAGAGTTTAATGTTTTGAAATGTTCATTTTTTATTATTTTAATTTACTTTTATTTTTTATTTTTGTGGTGTTAGGGGGTTGAACCCAGGGCCTTATGCAAGCTTTTTAAGTGCTCTACCACTGAGCTGTACCACCAGGTGCTTCTGGCATTGAACTTGTGATCCTTCTGGTTCCGCTTCTTGAGTCACTGGGATTACATGTGTGTGCCACCATTCCTGGCTTGAAATGTTCATATCTTTAAATGAGGTAATGTTGTTGTTATTAGGTGCCATAGAGTTGGGTAATAGTGCATTTAAATTTCCATTTTTTGTGGCGGTCCTAGGGGACTGAACCCCTTGCTTTTCACATACTTTGCAAGCTGAGGTGTACCCCCAACCTGTTTTTTATTTTTTATCTTAAGTCAGAGCTATGCAGGCTGCCTCTGGCTTTGAACTTGTGATCCTCCTGCCTTCACTTGCTGAATCACTCGTAATACAAGCTAAATGTCCATATTTTTTTAGAAAAAAAAAAAGAATAAAGAAAGAATGAAAGAAAGAATAAGAACAAAGAAAATAAAAGAAAGAAAAAAGAAAATGATGTTAGGTAGTGCCTATAATCCCAGCTACTTGGGAGGCTGAAGCAGGAGGCTTATAAATCCAAGGCCGGAGGAAGCCTGCACAATTTAGGGAGACCCTGTCTCAATTTTTTTTTTTTTTGTGGTACTGGGGGTTGAACCCAGGACCTTGTGCTTGTATGCTTTGCAAGTGCTGTACCACTGGGCTGCACCCCCAGCCCACTTTTTTTTTTTTTTTTACTTTTTAAAGAGAGGGTCTTGCTAAATTACAGACTGCCTCTGGTCTCGAACTTTCGATCTGCCTTCCAAGTTGCTGAGATTACAAGTGTGTGCCACTGCACCCAGCTTGTCTCAAAAAAGAGGGGTGGGGTGGGGACGACATGCCCTGGTGTGTGACTCAGTGATGGAGCACTTGCCTAGCAGGTACAATGCCATGGGTTCAACTGGCCAGTACTACAAATGAGTAAATAGGCAAATAAAAAGGAATAGAAAACAAAAAGTAAAAAGAAAAAAAAAAAAGAAAAGAAAAGAATATCTAGGCACATGCCTATAATCCCAGACAATTTTGGAGGTTGAAGCAGGAAGTTCACGAATTTGAGGCCACTGGCAGTCTGTACACTTTAGGAACAGTCTATCTCAAAGTAAAAAATAAAAAAGGAACTAGAGGTGAGGCTCTGGACTGGGATTTAGCTGACTTGGTAGAGTACTACTCTGTGTTTTCTGAGGCCCTGGTTTCAATCCCTAGCACTGCAAAAATGAGAGAAGGACATGGCAATCATATGATGGTCACTATGAGTTGGACACGACTCAGTGGCACCTAACAATAACAACAAGAGGTGAAGGTCAGTGGTACAGCACTTACTTAGCATGTGTGAGGCCATAAGTTCAACCCCCAGTGCTAAGGGGAAAAAATTGGCTGAGAACCATAAATACATACCTTATGTGGTAGTGAATAGCAATCAGATCAGAAGGTTCAGTCCCTATGTTACATCCCCCACACGTCTGTCAGTTTGCAGAACTGTGGGGGCTTGCATGTTGCGATGAGGCTGAGAGATCTGCCACTGTAACCTCGGACATGAGCAACGTTACCCATGGTGGACAGGTTTTCAGCTGAGCTTCCAGACTAAGACAGACTAGGGAGTAGGACCTGGTAAACCACTCCCGAAACAACTAGCCATTGAAAACCCTATGAATAGCAAAGAGACACTGTCAGATATAGTGCCAGAAAATGAGGCCCCCCCAGGTTGGAAGGCACTCAAAAGACTACTGGGGAAGAGTTGCCTCCTCCAAGTAGAGTCTACCTTGATGACGAAAATGGAGTAAAACCCCAGGGAGCTCAACTTGCTGATGTGGCATGACTCAAAATGAGGAGAAACAACTGGAAACATCCATTAATAATTAGAACATGGAATGTTCATAGTATGAATCTAGGCAAATTAGAAATTGTTAAAAGAAAAATGGAGTGCATAAACATTGACATTCTAGGTATCAGTGAGCTAGAATGGACCGGCATAGGCCATTTTGAGTCAGACAATCATATGGTCTACTATGCTGGGAATGATAAACTAAAGAGAAATGGGGTTACATTCATCATCAAAAAAGACATTTCAAGATCTGTCATGAAATACAATGTTGTCAGTGATAGAATAATATCCATACGCCTACAGGGAAGGCCAGTTAATATGACCATTATTCAAATTTATGTACCCACCACTAAGGCCAGAAATGAAGAAAGGGAAGACTTTTATCAGCTTCTGCAATCTGAAATAGATCAAACATGCAATCAAGACATACTGATAATCACTGGTGACTGGAATGCAAAGGTTGGAAACAAACAAGAAGGCTCAGTAGTTGGAAAATATGGCCTTGGTGACAGAAACGAGGCTGGAGATCGCATGATAGAATTTTGTCAGACCAATGACCTTTTCATTGCAAATACATTTTTTCAACATCATAAATGGAGACTATACACATGGACTTCACCACATAGAACATACAGGAATCAAATTGACTACATATGTGGAAAGAGACGATGGAAAAGCTCTGTACAAAATGTCAAAACAAGACCGGGTGCTGACTGTGGATCAGACCATCAACTTCTCATATGCAAGTTCAAACTGAAACTGAAGAAAATTAGAACAAGTATACGAGAGCCATGGTATGACCTTGAGTATATCCCACCTGAGTTCAGAGACCACCTCAAAAATAGGTTTAATGTATTAGACACAACTGACAGGAGACCAGAAGAGTTGTGGCATGACATAAAAGATATCATTCAAGAAGGAAGCAAGAAGTTCTTAAAAAGACAAGAAAGAAAGAAAAGACCAAATTACATGTCAAAAGAGACACTGGACCTTGCCCTCGAAGGGTCGAGCAGCTAAGGCAAAAGGAAGACATGATGAAGTTAAGGAACTAAACAGAAGATTTCAGAAGGCAGCTCGAGAAGACAAAAACAAATATTATAATAACATGTGCAAGGAGCTGGAGGCAGAAAATCAAAAGGGAAGAACTCGCTCTGTGTTTCCTAAGCTTAAGGAAGTGAAGAAAAATTCAAGCCTCGAGTGGCAGTAGTGAAATATTCTACAGGGAAAATATTAAATGATGCAGGAAACATCAAAAGAAGATGGGAAGAATACACAGAGTCATTATACAAGAAAGGATTGGTAGATGACCAACCATTCCAAGAGGCTGCATATGAAGAGGAACCAATGGTGTTGAAGGACGAAGTGGAAGCTGCCTTAATAGAACTGGCGAAACACAAGGCTCCAGGAATTGATGGGATACCAATAGAGATGTTTCAACAAACAGATGCAGCACTGGAGCTGTTAACATGTTTATGCCAACAGATTTGGAAAACAGCTACTTGGCCAACTGACTAGAAGGATCCATATTTGTGCCTACTCCCAAAAAAGGGGATCCAACTGAATGTGCAAACTATCGGACAATATCATTAATATCACACACCAGCAAAATTCTACTAAAGATCATTCAGAAGTGACTGCAGCAGTATATAGACAGGGAATTACCAGAAAATCAAGGAGGATTCAGAAGAGGGTGGGGAACCAGGGACATCATTGCTGATGTCAGGTGGACATTAGCTGAAAGCAGAGAATATCAAAAAGATGTCTATCTATGTTTTATTGACTATGCAAAGGCATTTGATTGTGTGGATCATAACAAATTATGGATAACACTTCGGAAAATGGGAATACCAGAACACCTAATTGTGCTCATGAGAAACCTGCACATAAACCAGGAGGCAGTTGTTCGACTAGAACAAGGAAACACTGAGTGGTTTAAAGTTGAGAAAGGTGTGCGTCAGGGCTCTATACTTTCACCCTATCTCTTCAATTTATACGCTGAGCAAATAATCCGAGAAGCTGGACTTTATGAGGAAGAACGTGGCATCAAGATTGGAGGAAGACTCATTAACAACCTGCGTTATGCAGATGACACAACTATGCTTGCTGAAAGTGAAGAGGATTTAAAACATTTACTGATGAAGATCAAAGATCATAGCCTTCAATATGGGTTATGACTAAACATCAACAAAACAAAAATCCTTATGACTGGGTCAGCACGCAACTTCACAATAAATGGAGAAAAGATTGAGGTTGTCCAAGATTTTGCTGTGCTTGGCTCTATAATCAACACCCGTGGAAGCAGCAGTCAAGAAGTCAAAAGACACATTTCTCTAGGAAAAGCTGTGGCAAAAGATCTCTTTAGAGTATTGAAAAGCAAAGATGTCACATTGAAGACAAAGGTGCATCTGACTCATGCCATGGTATTTGCAGTGGCATCATATGGTTGTGAAAGCTGGACATTGAACAAGGGAGACAGAAAAAGAATTGATGCTTTTGAGTTGTGGTGCTGGAGATATCTATTGAATATACCATGGACTGCCAAAAGAACCAACAAATCTATCCTAGAAGAAGTACAACCAGAGTGTTCCTTGGAAGCAAAAATGGCCAGACTGCGTCTTACATATTTCAGACATGTAGTCAGGAGAGATCAATCCCTGGAGAAGGACATCATGTTTAGAAGAGTGGCAGGTCAACACAAAAGAGGAAAACCCTCCACCAGGTGGGTTGACACAGTGTCTGCAACAATGGGCTTAAACATAAATAAGATCGTTTGCCTGGTACAGAATCACGAAGTGTTTCGATCTGCTGTACATAGGGTTGCTATGAGTCGGACTCGATTCGACGGCACCTAACAACAACAACAACATGTCACATAGCTGAACACTGATGTAGTTGATATGGTGGTTCTGATGTTTTTCATTTTAAAATTTGTTAAAGAATAGAAGTATGAGGTGCATTGATAGAAAAATGAAAGTCAGTGAAGGACATAAAATTATAAATCAGCAATATGTATGCCAAGATCTTCACTAAATTCCTCATTTGCATTTATCTGATTAAAGCTCTTATATAGCACATGAAGATGTCTTTATTTCTTCAAAAATCAATGTTAAGAAGAAAAAAGTAATAATTTTATATGAAGTCAAATTGGATATAATTTTCTTTTGCGAATGAGAACAAAATTATAAAAAACTAAACCAGTTTATTTGTTGACACTGAAAGAACTTCATGCATTAGCATATGAAAGCAGTGTTTAGCTATTTTAAGTGTTGCGATACAGTAAAATCTTTATCCATGCTTAATAAGCAAAATTAAAATGTGATTTTTAACATGTTGCTATTATAATAGTAAAAGGATAGAAGTAATCCAAGAGTCCTCCCACAGATGAATGGATAAATAAAATATGATAAATGTACACACAGAGAAACATACACACACACACACGTATTATTTAGCCTTAAAAAGGGAAGAAATTCTGATACATGCTACATGGATGAATTGTAAGGACATGATTCAGATGAGAATAAGCCATTCAGTATAAGAGCCCTCTTATATGAGGTACTTAGTATAATTACAGTAGTAGAAACAGAAAGTAGAATGGTGGTTGTCAAGGTCCAGGAGGAAAGAGGGAATGGGATATTACTGTTTAATGATTACCACGTTTTAGTTTTACAGGAAGAAAATTCTGGAGATGAATGGTGGTGATGATTGTGCAATGGTATGAATGTACTTATAACTACTGAACCATACAAGGCCAAAAGTATCTGATTTCTCTAAGTCCAGAGACTCAGTTTTATGTACCCCAAAACATAAACTTTAGTTTTCTACTGGGTGATGGAGTCATTACTTACTATCTGTGTTAAGTGGAGCAGACCTGAGCAATCCCACTTGTTAAACAGGTTTCTCTTGTTTAATGAATGTTTAATAAACATTATACATTTTCATGAAGTTTTGTATGTAGAATTTCATCTGTACCCAAGGCTTCAAACCCATATAAAATTAGGTTCAAATTTGGGTGAATGTTCAATACATTAAAATTTAAAGGATTCAAGTTTGGGTTTAAATCCTAAATGTAGATAGCAAGGGTTCAAATTGAACCCAGAACTTATTCCAGTTCAAGTATTTAAAAAAAATTTCTGAATCCAAACCCAGTGAAAAACTGAGTTTAGGTTCAGCTTTTAATGTTTTTTGTTTTGAATCATTAAAATCTATATATTTGTTTATCTACACATAGGATTAAAAATTTTAAACCAGAACAGAACCCAGACTCTAAATTTTTTTTTTTTTTTTTTTTTTTTTTGTGATACTGGGGGTTGAACCCAGGGCCTCGCGCCTGCATGCTTTGCAAGTGCTGGACCACTGAGCTGTGCCCCCAGCCCACTTTTTTTTTTTTTACTTTTTGAGACAGGGTCTCGCTAAATTATGCAGACCACCTCTGGACTCAAACTTGCAATCCTCCTGCCTCTGCCTCCCTAGCCGCTGGGATTACAGGCGTGCACCACCGCGCCCCAGACTCTAAATTTTAACCCAAACCTGAACCCAATTTTTCATGGGCTTGAAGCCCTGCTTGTATCTGTAATTGCCTCCATTCTCTCCAGTTGTTGTTGTTAGGTACCTATCCGACTCACAGCGACCCTACCTACAAGAAGTGAAACACTATTGTCAGTGCTTCTCTGCTATTCATAGGGTTTTCAATGGTGGACTGATTTTTGGGAGTGGGTTGCTGGGTTCTCCCAAGCCTTCAGTATGTGGTATTCCCAGGCAGTCTCCCATCCAAGTAATGGCCAGGTCCGACCCTGCTTAGCTTCCGAGATCTGTCTAGATCGAATGCAACAGTGCTATGGCTGCAGGCATATTCTCTCCAGAGAAACTCCTAAAACTGCTAATTGCTAAGTCTTTGGCATTTCAAAGGTGTAAACTATATTTTCCCTTGTTTTCACCACTGTTAGTTGATTATTCAATTATTTAGTACTCACACCCTGGTAAATCAGTTGTTACTCATCTCTCCAACTTCCAGAATTTTGTTACAATTTATTCTCTGTTGGTTTTTTTTTGCTTATACATTTTTTAAAATCTCCTTTTTCTATCAAAGTTGTGAGGCTTTAACAGTTGAAATAAACATGTATGTTCAATCCAATTTTATCAGAAGTGAGCTGTCCTGTTCTTGAATCTCATGAAGGTGTTTCTATGTTGAAAACTGTCTTCTTGTAGGAAGATGCCAGTAAAAGGTATGTACTCTGAAATTAATTTTAAATCATAATTTTATATAAAGATTTATCCTCACTTGAAATTCTGTTGCTGCTGCTATTTTTATTTTATCATATCTTTTTATATTCTATATATTAAATCCTTGTGCAACAACATTGTCCTTTTCAATTCAAAATTTATACATACACATCAACTGTTAAGGAGGATATAGCCTGCAGGAACCATGATACACACCTGTAATCTCAGTAATTCAAAGGCAGGAGGATCATAAATTCAAGGCCAGAGGCAGACTGCATAATTTAGCAAGATGTTATTTCAAAAAATAAAAAAAATTTATAAAGAGGCTGGGAGTGCAGATCAGTGGTAGAGCATTTGCCTAGTATGTGCAGGCCCTTAGTTCAACCCCCAAGACTGCAAAAAGAAACAATAGAAGGAAAAGGAGGAAGAGAAGGAAGAAGAAAATGAGGAGGGGGAGAGAAGGAGGAATAAATAGCCTTCTCTCCTTTAGTTCATCAATTCTCTCAGCATACTTACGTTCTAAACTATGTTGTGTTGATTTAATTTCTCCTCAAGTTCTATCATGGCATGAGTATTTGTGTTCTTGTTGTTGTTAGGTACCGTGGAGTTGGGTTTGACATACTCTGCATTTATTTGTAAGTTTGCACTTTCTTTTTAGACATTTGGCTAGATCTCATCAATTTAACTTTCCCTGATTCTTGGCCAAAAAATCTACAAATCACATCATTTTTTCTATGTTATTGTTGTTGTTGTTGTTGTTATTGTTGGGTGCTGCTGAGTCGTGTCCAACTCATAGCGACCCTTATACGGTTTTCAACGGCTGATTGTTTTGGGATTACCTTGGGAGTGGGTTGCCAGGTCCTTCTCCCATTTTTGTGGTGCTGGGAATCGAACTCAAGACCTCAGAGACTGCAGAGCAGCACTCTACCAACTGAGCTAAATCCCAGCCCCATGGTTACGTTACCCATTCCAATTTTTCTGGCATTAATCTCATATCATTTAGCTATGTCTTATTTATATAAGTTGTTGTTCTTAGGTGCCATCGAGTAGGTATCTGACTCATAGAGACCCTATATACAACAGGTGAAACAGTATTTTTAGTGCTTCTTGCTATTCATAGGGTTCCAACGGCAGATTGATTTTTAGAAGTGGGTTGCTGGGTCTTTTTCCCAAGCCTACAGTATCTGGTGTTCCCAGGTGGTCTCCCATCCAAGTACTAACCAGGCTTCCCCTTGCTGAGCTTCCGAGATCTGACAGGATCTGATGCCAACAGTGCTATGACTGCAGGCTTATATATAACAGTACCTGCTTAACATTATGGCAGAAAGCATAATATATCAATAACTGGGATTGTGAGGAGAGGAAATATTTAGGCTTCCATTTGAAGACCACCAGAAGATGCTATCATCAGCTCAGAAATAAATCAATATCTTTTTTTTTTTTTTCCTTTTTAGAAGACAGACTCTTACTATGTCACCCAGGCAGTCATCAAACTCCTGGGCTGAAGTGACCATCCCACCTCAGCCTCCTGAGTAGTTGGGACTACAGTCACCATGCCCTGTTTCAATTCCTTTTTTATAATCATCATCCCCTACTTTCAGAGAAGAAACCAGTAAAATTTGCTTTGAAGCATTCCATCAATTTTTTCTTAATTTTTATTTTTCAGTTCTGGGAATCAAATCTGGGGTATTTTGCATGGTAGGCAGGCACTCCACCACTGAGCTGCCTCCCTATCACCTCCATCAATATTTTATCTTCTTCCCACTTTATGTAAAACTACAAATATGGGGAATGAAAAACAGAAGAGGAAAAAGGCAATATGGACACTCTCAGCTTAGCCTGCAGTTATAAATTCACATTAACATGAAAATATGTGAAGTCAAAAATGCATTTAATATACTTAACCTACAGAGCATCATAATTTAGCAACACAGTACATTGTACAGTGTAGGTTGTTTACCCTCATCTCATGGCTCACTGGAAGCTGCTGTTTACTGCCATGGCCCAGCATCACAAGAGTATCACTAGCCCAGGAAAAAAAATCAAAATTCATAATTTAAAGTACAGTTTCCACTGAAAGCATATGACTTTTGCACCACTGGAAAGCTGAAAAATTGTACCATTAAAATGCTGAAAAAATTGGAGACTGTCTATATTAACAGCAACCTCATGCTTTTAAATTGTCTACTCAGAAAAGAAATTCAGCTTTTGTATATATATATTAAGTCAAATACCTCTTGCTTATTTTGCTATGCAGCTAGAAATCATACTCTTTCAGAAGACATTTTTGCACCTGGAAAATCTCTATAAAGAAGAGGTTTTTTTGTTTGTTTTGTTTTATTTTGTTTTTTGATAGGGTCTTGCAACATAGCCCAGGCTGGCCTCTAACTTGAGATCTTCCTGCCTCAGCCTCCAGAGTGCTGGGATTTGGACTAAGTATTTCTGATGAGGACTTTCCCACACCAAGGGATCACACCATGTTTTCTAGAATCAAAAGACATAATATATTCACTTCTACTGTGACATTACTATACCTATGACATCCACTTTATGTCTCTTTCTCTACAAGGCTACATCTCCTAAAGAAGAACAGTGCATTTTCTACCTTCATAAATTTAGAAAGTTAAAGGGAATAACAATGTTTACTGAATCAAGGAATAACTCATAATCATGATTTCTCTGTAACATAATGGAAACTTCTTAAATATGCTAGCAAGGGTATATAACAGAGATAAAATAATAGAATAACAAAAATATAAATTCATACAAAGGATGAAGAATTTATAATGATGCATTTATGTCACTAATGGATTAATCATGGCTTCCTCCTTAAAAATTTCCAATGAGGAAAACTGAATATGAAACAATTTGGTTAAACATTGGGGGAGGGGGAATAAAAATATACCAAGCAGAAAACCTTCCAGTAGCTTTGCTTCACATTTAAAGGAAGTTTAAATTTCTTTTTGTTTAATTTTGGTTTGGTTTTGGAGGTGAAAAGGATCAAACCTAGGGCCCCAGGTATGCTAGGCAACACTCTACCACTGAGCTACACCCCAAGACCTATAACTACTTCTCATGGTATCTGCCTACCTCTATTCTCCCTGCTCACAAAGTTCCTTCCTAACTGGTACTGTAATCTCTGTTTCCTCAGAACTTCACCTAGCTGGATACATCTGGTGATTCATTTCTCAAAATGGGTATCACTTTATCAGGTGGCTTTCTCTGACTTTTATAAGAATTCTACTGAATTCTACCCATGGCCCTGCACACAACATCATATCCCCCCTTTAAGTTCTTTTATCGAGATTTGAGAACTATTTACTTGTTCACCTCTCTTCTTCCACTAGAAAGTGAACTTAATGACAAAAAGGACTTTGTCCTGTTCACTGCAATATCCTCAATATGTTGATAGTTGAAGCACAGAAGTTGGCACTCCATAAATATTTGTTGAATGAATACATGCATATGTGGAGTAATTGAATGTGCATATGCAATATATTGATTAAATGAATAGCTCACAATCCCTACCTAGGGAATTTCTGTCAAGCAGAATCTTTGAAAGTAAACATTTCCATTTGACATTGCGCTTCATGTCATGGGGAGAAAGTAAGTTCATGTGGCAGAGGGGAAACAGCCAGCTCCCTGCCAATCAAGTCATCAGGGCAATGTCCCATAACCTAATCACATCTTAAAGTTCTCATGTCTTAAAACTGTCAAAATGGCAATTAAATGTCAATGTGAGTTTCAGAGGGAACATTCAAACCATGGCACATTCACCTCTTCTATAGAATTATTTTCTTCCATAATATTGTTCTGTCATTCAAATAGCTTATTGTTGCTGTTAGGTACCATGGAGTCACGTCTGACTCACAGCAACCCTATGTACAACTCCCAGGCACTGTACCATGCCCACCCAGCATTATTGTCAGTGCTTCTCTGCTATTCATAGGATTTTTCAATGGTGGATCATTTTGGTACAAGGCTGCCAGGTCCTTCTTCCTAGCCTGAAGCACCTGGTATTCCCAGGCAGTCTCTCATCCAAGGACTAACCAAGCCAATCCAGCTTAGCTTCCAAGATCAGGAGGAATCGGATGCCAGAATGCTATGGCTGCAGACAAATTGTTATTAGGTGCCATCCAGTTGTATCCAACTCATAGCAACCCACATACAGTTTTCAATGGCTGATTGTTTTGTGAGTGGGCTGCCAGGTCTTTCTTCCGTTTTTTATGGGGAATGGGGATTGAACTCAGGGCCTCAGAGAGTGCAGAGTGGCACTCTACCAACTAAGCTAAACCCCAGCGATTCAAATAGTCAATGCATTCTTTACATAGTCTTTTGCAGTCTGTTCGGACAACTGAGAACTCCATTAAGCAGTTCCGCTTACCTTTTGTTCTTTATGTTCAATGCCCTAGGCCTTTCTTTCAGATTGCAGAACCTGTATTTCCAGCTCTCTGTAAAATATTGGTACTTGGCTATCCCACAGGCAACTTAATTTCACATATCCAAACGTGAAAACATTTTCTTCTAATTTCTCACAACATTTTTCTCCTTTACATATCTCTTGCACTTGTCAGTGATATTAACATCTACTCAGCCACTCAAGCAAAAACATTAGTTATCTTCAACTACTTCTTGAAAAATTCATCTAATCTAATAACAAATCTTGATTCTCTGCATGCATCATAATAATAAGAGTTAGTGTTTGTGGAATACTTACTGTTTTCCAGGAACTAATCTAAACATTTGACCTATAATAACTCATTTAATCCTTTTAGCTTTGAGTTGGACACTATTGTTATCCCTCTCTTACTGAAGAAATACAGAATGTCTTTGCTAACAGAGGTATACACCACCATCATGAAGCTATCTAGGCAAAGAAAAAAACCTCAGATATGATTGAGCCTGACTGACTAGAAATAAAAAAGAACACAGGGACATGTTAAATGACATCAGGGGATACATTTGATTTGCTCTTATGATTTCTTCTACCTTTCAATTCTTGCCCTATAAGAGAGAACTAAAATGACCGTTAATTATGTGCCAGTTTCTAAGTGTCACTTTATTAAATTTATTGATATTAAATGACTGCTCTAAATTGATATAATTAATGAGTCATAACGAGGATTCACATTCATATTTCTCTAACTAAAGACTATGTTTCTACTACAATGTAAAACTAATTTATATTTAACAGCTAGCAAGTATTTATTAAGAATTATGCTTTCTATTTCTAAACATACATACTGAAGTCTCTTAAACAGAAGGAAGGCTTATGGCAACCATGTATAAAATGTTTAGAGCTCTTAGGGGTTGGTTCATGAAGTTTAACGAAAGATATTACCTCCGAAATACAAAAGTGCAACGTAAAGCAGTAAGTACTGATGTAGAACTACAACAAATAATCCAAAAGATCTAGTTAAGATAATTGAAGCAGGTGATTACATTAAATAATAGATTTTAAATGTATACAAAACAACCTTATATTAACTAGAAGATGCCACCTAGGACTTTCATAGCCACACAGCAAAAGTCAATGCTTGGCTTCAAATGACAGGGCAACTCTCTTGTGGAGACTAATCAAGCAGGTTGAAGCCAATGCTCATTTGCCATTCTGGAAATCCCAGAGCCCTTAAGAATTATACTATATCTACTTTGCCATTGCTCTATAAATAGAACAATGAAGCCTAGATGACAGCATATCTATTTACAACATGATTTGTTGAGTACTTTAAGCTTACTGTTGAGACTTACTAGTCAGAAAAAAAGATTCCCTTTAAACTATTGCTACTCATTGACACTGTTCACCCAATATTTTAGATGGAAATGTACAATGAGATTAATTTCATGTCTGCCAATACAACATCCATTTGATAGCCTATGGATCAAGGAGTAATGTTAACTTTCAAGTATCATTATTTAAGAAATATATTTGGTAAGTCATTAGCTGCCATACAGAGTGATTCCTCCAATAGATTCAGGCAAAATAAATTGCAAACCTGGAAAGGAGGGGTTACAGTGGCACACACTGGTAATCCCAGCACTCAGGAGGCTAAGGCAGGAGGATTTTGAGTACAGGGCCAGGCTGGGCTATGCAGCAAAATCTTGTCTCAGGAAAAGAAAGGATTCATTATGCTAGAAATCCAATAAGAACATTCACAATTCTTAGGAAGAAGTCAAAATATTGATGTTAATATCAATAGTAACAGGAGTTTGGAAGAAGTTGATTCCAATTCTCATGGATGACTTTGAGGGGTTCAAGATTTAGGAGCAGGAAGTAATTGCAGGAGGGTGGAAACAGAAAAATAACTAGAATCAGAAGTAGAACCTGAAGAAGTGACTGAATTGCTGCGCTATTATCATAAAACTTGATGAAGGAGTTGCTGCTTATAGATAAGCAAAGAACGTGAGATGGAATCTACTCCTAGTAAAGATGCTGTTAACATTGCTGAAATGACAACAAAGGATTTTTGCAGTATTATATAAACTTAGTTGATGAAAATATTGATGGGGTTTGAGAGAATTGACTCCAATTTTGAAAGTTCTACTCTTGGTAAAATGCTATCAAACAGCAGTGAATGGTACAGAGAAATCTTTTGTGAAAGGAGTAGTCAACTAATGTGGCAAACTTTGTTTTATCTATTTCAAGTGTCAACTCCAATCTTCAGCAACCATCACTCTGATCAGTCAGCAGCCATCAATATCTAAAAGACAAGAACCTTTCCCAGCAAAAAGTGTGGTCTATACAATGATAATCACTAGTATTTTTTAGGAATAAAGTTTTGTTTGTTTGTTTGGTTGGTTGGTTTTTTTTGTTTGTTTGTTTTGCAGCAAGTGCTCTATCACTGAGCTGTACTCTCAGTCTATTTTTTATTTTTCATTTTGAGACAAGGTCTCACTAAGTTGGGTAGGCTCCCTCTAGCCATGAACTCATAATCCTCCTGCTTCAGCTTCCCTAGTCACTGAGAATACAGGTGTGCACCACAGCAACTGGCAGGAATAATATATTTTTTAAGTAAGTTACGTACACTGTTTTTTAGAGATAATGCTATTATATACTTAACAGATAACAGAATAGTGTAGTATAACTTTTACAAGCACTGGAAAATCAAAAAAGTCGGGTCACTCATTTTATTGGGATAATTCACTTAGGGGATATTTAATTTTTAAAAAAGGAATTTATTAACTTGTACAAACTTCAAATTGTTAAAATACATACCGTTTCTAACTAGGTGTGTAGCTCATGGTAGACTGTTTGCTTAGCATATGCAAAGCCTGGAGTTCAATCCCCAGCACTTCAAATACATACACACATTCTCTGTTTTATGTGTGTGTGTGTGTGTGTGTGTGTGTGTGTGTGTGTATTTATCCATTCTAGTTTAGTCTGACATTGTCAACACAGTAACAAGGGGAAAATTCTATTAATTCTCTTTATATCACACTAGCACAGGCAAGTTTATTGCATAATTACCAGCTGGGTCACAACTAGGTACAGGATATTGTGATACTCTCTAATAGGACTGCAAGAATAAAATATAATCTATGATTTTATTAGATTGTAAAAAGCTTACAATCTAATACAAGAAGCTAAACACAGAAATCATCACATGAGGCATCTAAGAGCTCTATGCTCATGTTTCTGAAATTTCAGTTACATATGGACTTATGAAGAGAGAAGAAAAGACTTGCAAATGCATGTATGACTTTAATTATATTACTGAAATACAGAAAAATAAAACTATGTATAGGATAAACTCTTCCTTTTGCTTTCAGACCTTATTCAAATCCAATACCAAAACAAAATTTAAAATATGCATGTAAAAGCTACAAAACTTACAGGTTTAAAATTAGTATATGATGGTTTTGCAAAAATGAATCATTATACTCAGTAAGAACATGATACTGACTGCTACTTCTTTATTACTTTCCAGTTACACTTGGGTTTGACATTCCTGTAGTCTGGTGTGCCCAGAATGATTTAAGAACCCAACTATTTCTTTCTACTCAGACTTCTACAACACTTTGATTTAGCTCACTCCGATGTCTTCAAGCCTTCATTTGGTACAGTGAACCATTTACATATTAAGTCTCTGTTTTTTCTCATTTGACTGACATAAATAAATGTAATCATAGCCATGAAAACACTTGGTAATTGGTTGTAAGGTGAACACCTAGGATGATCTAAGAACATGTTTATATTTAATTTTTATGTTAACACTGAAAATTTTAGATTCTTATAGAAAGTTGTCTTCTCATTGCAGAGAATATATCTGCACTCTCAGGTCCAAGAATCCCAGTTTCACGAACACTGACAAAATATAAATAAAAATCCTAGAAAGGCAGAAATGATTGAGAAATTAATTCTAACTTTGGAGATCCAGAGGTTTTATGGAGAAAGTAACATTTGAAGTTAACTCTAACATTTGAATTTAGTGCCAGGTGTATACATTACATTTTCTGAAACTTCCATTCCATAAGGCTAACATTGAAAATATGAAGCTACCAGAGGAGAAAAAAAAAAAAAAGACACAGGAAAACTCAGTGATAAGGGCAATGAAGAAACAAAACCATGAATTTTAGAACAAAAATTGAAGGGTTTCTTTTGAGAAAAAAAGAGGCCAGAGAAAGTAACTGTAACATTAGATGTGAAATTCTTTGCATGTTCCAAAGTTTACATGTATTGTCTTAAATTACGATAAAAATGTACCTGTTGATGTAATGGTTTTAAGGAAGTAACAAAAAATATCTGTATTAATTAGACTGCTTTTTTTTTTAACATCCATGACATACTAATGTAGGTACTCCTTTGATAGCTATAACAGAAAAAAAAAACCTGTTTTTATCAAATCCTTTTCTTCTCCACAGCTTTTTCTTTCCTTTTTTTCTTTCCAGGCTTTTTTAAAGTTTTAAGACAAGGTCTTGCTCATTTGCACAAGCTGCCTCTGGCCTCAAACTTGCAATCTGTCTGCCTCAGTTTCTAGAGTCACTGGAATTATAGGTGTGTTCCATGGCACCTAGTTCACAGTTTTTTCTTGGTATATTTATAGAAAAAGAGCAATGTCAGGTGCAGTGGTATATACCTGTAATCCCAGTGACTCTGGAGGCTGAGGCAGGAGGATCTTGAGTTTGAAGCCAGAGGCAATCTGCACAATTTAGTCAGATCTTATCTCAAAAAATAAAAAAAAGGGGGCTGATTTTACAGCTCAGTTAGGTAGAACTGTCTAGCATTCATGTGGCCCTGGGTTCAACCCCATAGTACTACAAAATAAATTAAGTACACCTATCACTGGGTACTTACCAAATTCTTGGTTCATAAATTCCTACAGGAGCTGACCTGTAGGCTTATTTGAGCAAATTTTACATTTCAACATTATCGGACTAAAATATTTGCATGTATCTGGACATATGTTAATTTCAAATCTGCATGCCTATTTCCTCTTTTTAGAATCTTTCCTATTTCATACTTTAAAGATGTAGGCCAAATATTTCCCTCCTCTGTAAAGGTTTCCCTGATTCTCTGTCCTAAACAGAGTGAATCATTCCCCTTTCTACTCTTCTCCTAAAACTCAAATAATCAAAAGTGATAGCAAAGTTCAAATAAAATTAATGAAATGTAACAAAAAAATCAAATATTTAAAAAATGGTATAAACTTTCTTTTTCAAACTATCTTGATATATCAATGTTAGTTTTGACCATGAATAATAAAGACCACAAAAGCCAGTGGCTTATACAAAACAGAAGTTTATTTCTGTCATGTCAAAGAAGTCTACATGTAAATAAGGTAGTGTAAGCAGGGTGACATCATGAAGTTATTTGGGACTTTCTATCTAATGATTTGCTCATTCTCAATATGTGATTTCCACTTATGGTCCAATTATCATATTTGCATTTCAGCCAAAAAGGAAGAAGGGAGAAAAATCAGGGTATATAACTCTTCCTTTAAGAATACTCTCTGCACACTGTGCACACCACTTCTACTTATGTATCTCTAGCCAAAGCCTATTCACATGACTACATCTAGTTGCATGTGACACTGGAATGATGTTTTTAATTCAGGTAATGATATGATGGAGAAAAACAGATAAAGGGGAAAGGGCAATACCAGAGGATAATTATCAGTCATTACCATTCCTGGTTATATTTTATCTGTGGTAGCTAACATAGTAGCTATCTGTGGTAGCTATCTGTGTGGCTAACATTTCAAATTTACAATCTAAACAGGCATTTTGACTAGTAGGAACACTATAAAATTATCTGATAATTATTTATAAATTTCAATTACTAAGTTAAATATTTATATTGGTGTAGATCTATAAAATTTAAGTAATATTCATGATAAAATTGTTGTTGTTAGGTGCCATCGAGTCAGTGTCTAACTCATAGTGACTCTACATACTATTGTCAGTGCTTCTCTGCTATTCATATAGTTTTCAATAGCAGACTGATTTTTGGGAGTAGCTTGCCAGGTCTTCCTCCCAAGCCTGTAGTATCTAGTGTTCCCAGGTAGTCTCCCATCCAAGGACTAACCAGGCCCGACCCTGCTTAGCTTCCAAGATCTGACAGGTTAGGATGCCACAGTGCTACAGCTGCAGGCAGTATGATAAAATTACCAAAGAGAAAAACGAATTGCAATAGAAACAAGAACGAACACTTTAATTATTAAAGGGTTGCTTTGTAACAGATTACTAAGTATATAGGAAAATATTATATGAGAATATTTAAAAATAAAAATACTATTTGGGCACAGCGACTCACGTCTGTGATCCCAGCAATTTGGGAAGCAGAGGCAGGAAGATCGCAAGTCAGAGACCAAAGGCAGTCTACATAATTTAGCAAGACCCTGTCACAAAATAAAAAGTAAAAAAAATGTCCTGGGGTATAGCTTAGTGGCACAGCACTTGCCAAGCATATAAGCAAGAGACACTGAGTTCAACCCCTCGGTACTAAAAAAAATAAAAAGTAAAAAAAGTAAAAGTACTATAATAGCCTTTCTAGTAAAGAAATTACATATAAACAAAATTGCACGTAAATAAAATTGCATAAATGCTCTTAGAGAAAAAAGTTTTGGGGGGATTTGAGAAGAAAAATCTATGAATTATTTTATTATGCTTTCTGTCAATGCTCTTCAGAGACTTTTAATCAAGTAAGAGGTGATCACAAACAGTAGTAAAACCCTGTCAAAGGATAAAGCAAAACCAGGTTGAGGCTAAGTTGTCACACATCATTTTAGGCAAGTAACCTCACAGATAAGGATGAGTGTGAGAGTCAAAAGAAATTAGTATGTGTTATCCTCTGTGCTAAGTGCTTTATGAACAGTATTCCATTTCATATTCACTACACTCCTGAGATATTACCCCTACTTTAGGAAAGAAAAAGCTGGATCTTACACTAAGTGAGGCTGAAGTTTAACTCAGTTGATAGAGTGCTGCTCTGTGCTCCCTGATGCCCTGAGTTCAATCCCCAGCACCACAAAAACACAAGAAGGTCCTGGCAATCCACTCCCAAAACAATCAGCCATTGAAAACTTTGTGAGGGTTACTATGAGTCAGACATGACTCAATGGCACCTAACCTAGAATAAGTAATTGATACAAGATTACATATGCTATATAAATAATAGAACACAACCACAAGTCCATGTTCTCAATTATTATGCATACCTCCTCTCAAATTCTCTAGTTTGTTTACCTCATTGATTTTATAAGGTACAATCTGAACTGTTCTAAAGTTTATTCCAGCCTTTCAAGAGGCCAACATTGTAGTCATACTAACCCCTTTCTCCCAAACAAAAGGACATTAGATCAGTAGATCTAATTGGTCTCTTTGCTGGAATTTACATTAAGTCAAAGTTATCATAAATATAAATAAGGTAGAAGGTAGAAATCCATTTATTAAAACTTGGACAAGAGACCAGGCCCCATGGTGCACACCTGTAATTCCACTGACTTGGGAGGTAGAGGCAGGAGGATGGAGGTTCAAGGCCAGAGGCAGCCTGCACAATTTACCAAGACCCTGTCTCAAAATAAAAAATAAAAAATGGGCTGGGGTACAACAGGTCAGTGGTAGAGCACTTGACTAGGATGTGCAAGGCCTTAGATTCAACCTTTTAGTAACGTGACAACAATAATAACAAGAACACCACTAACAACAACAACAAAAATCCATCAACAAGCAAGCAAAAATTTTGTACATAAAAGTCACAATGTATATCATGAATTTGGGTGTTTGAGATCGTTACAGTTTATTTCATGCCTCTTAGTGTATCTATAAAGGAGAAAGACAAAATTATACATGTAAAAAGGAAGAAAGGTAATTAATATTATATTTAAATCTCATAACAATACTTTTAAACATATATAACACATCATTTCAAAAGTGAAGATACTGAAGTACAGAAAGTCACAAAAATCACAAAAATCAAAGTCACAAAAGTCACAAAAATCACACACAGTGATACTGGAACTTTTTTCCCTTTTCTTTTCATTTTATTCTTCTATTTTTATTTTATCTATCTATCTATCTATCTATCTATCTATCTATCTATTTATTTATTTATTTTGTGCTTCTGGGAATTGAACCCAGGATGTCATGCATGTTCTTATAAGCGCTTTACCATTAAATAGCACCACAACCAATTTTTTACTTTTAATTTTGAGGCAGGGTCTCACTAAATTACTTAGGCTGCCTCTGGCCACGAATTTGTGATCTTCCTGCCTCTGCTCTCCGAGTTGCTGGGATTACAGGCATGTGCAACTATGCCTGGCTTGAATTTCATCTGCTTCTTCCTATCCAACCTCTTCTTATGGCTCAATTATTGTTGTTCATGTATTAATATCTTCATTTCAACTTTAATATAGGAAATTTAAAGATAGTAGCCGATTTAATATTTTCTGTAGTTATTTATGATTATCAAGGTTTTTATCAATGATTATCAAACATTTGCTGAGTACAGCAGAAATACGCATATTAAAAAAATATCCAAAATACAAGAGAGTATATTTGTCAGTAACAGAGGACTAATAAAAATTAGCCATTACCAAGCTATTACGGAGGGAGAACCACATTTGATTATGCTGACTAGGGAATACCTCAGAGAGATGATTGTATATGGACAGAGCATTAGATGGGAAGTTTGATTTCATCAGAAAAAATGTTTAAAAAGCATAAAAAAAGAATAATGTATATAAAGGTTAACATGATTATAAATAGAGTCAAAATGTACACTTAAGGTAGAGTAGAAAGTCTACATTGGGTAAAATATAAGGTTCTAGTTCTTGAATATTAGCATGTACATTTGGGAAATATGTTAGAACCAAACAGAGGAAGGATCTTAAACAATAAATTAAAAAGTGTGAATTTGATCTAATAGGATACAGGGAGGCCCAAAGCATCTTCAAATAGACATATAAAAGGAAGAGAGAAACTCTTCAATAAGATTAAGAGTCACGTACAAATTTCAATGCAACTGATGATGACTAGATAGAAGGAAGATCAGTTAAAAGTATTTTCATTTATGTGGATTGAGAAATAGAGGAAAAAATAGAAGCTCCTCATTTCTAAAAATTCCAAAACATTTATGAGGAAAAACATATAATGTATACATTACTGTATCTACATCTTCTATAGCTTCTGAAATTTCTCTGAAATTATCTATATCATCCTCTCTGACTACAGTCTGCTATTTTAGTTTTTATTATTATGTCATCTCACTGTACCAGCTAGTCCCTTAACATCTCTCTTTTCATTGAATAAATCAGGTCCACGGGTAGTACTTGAATTAGTATTCTCTCACTAGTACTCTTAATTTGGGTCTATGCTGAAATCAATGCTCTCTTAACTCAAGGAGCTAGAGAAAGGCACACAACTCTGCAGTTATTACAAAGTAAAGGTTTTTAATATTGCTCACTTATGAATTTCTCAAATAAATACTTCTCAGTCTTTATCTTATTTAACATCTGATAATATTCAGTATTGGGAGAAGGATGGGGCAATCTACTCCTGAAGCAATCCTGAGTCATTAAAAATCCTATGAATAGCACAGAAACACTGACATAGTGCCAGGCATGGCACAGTGATGGAAAGTGTTTCATTATGTTGTACATAGGGTTACTATGAGTCAGACCCAACTTGATGGCACTTAAAACAACAATATTCAGTTTCACCTCTCTTCCTGAAATTATTGGATTTAGAACAGTTGCAATTAAATATTTTCTTAATCGAACACTAAAAATAAACTGTGAGAGTTAGCATATTTAAATTAAAAACAAAAATACAAAAACATTTCCACCCAATGCTAATTTTAACTTCTTTGTTGTAAATGATTAGGTGCTGAACAGAAGGTGACTACAGAAATGTTATAGTATTTTGTTGTAAAATATTCAGTAAGGGCAATAAAGTTTGGATTAAGAAAAATCAAAGATTGAAGGTATAGCGCAGTGTTACAATATTTGGGTAGCATACATGATGCCTGGATTCAATCCTGAGCACAACTAAAGAAAGGGTGAGTGGGAGGGTGGAAAGAAGGAAATGGAAGGAAGGAAGGAAAGAAAGAGAACAAGGGAAGAAAGGAAGGGAGGGAGGGAGGAAAGAAGGAAGGAAGGACGAGAGGGAAGGAGGGAGGGACAATGAAGCAAAGGGCTATAAATCTGAAAGAGCCAAAATGTTCCCTTAGGAAAATGCATGAACATGCCATAAGCATCAGTAAACTAAATGATCATGATAAAGCCTTTAGAAAACACAATAAAAGTCAGTCTCCACAAAATAACAAACTCATCAAATAAACCAATTTCCCTCCAAAATGTTGAACATAAATACAAAGGTCATCTATACATAGTTTATACTTTAGATAATGAACAATTAAAGTAGTTAAAGAAGTAGGTTCACTGAGTAAATAATTTACTTAAAACTTATTCCTCTGTTGCTTGAGGATTTTTTTAAAATGCTGTAACATCGAGTGACTATAATTCAGACTTTATTAATCAGAATTTTACCATCAGGCTGGGGGTATTGCTCAGTGGTACAGCACACACTTAGTTTAATCCCTAGCCAGAAAAGTTTTAAGAATTTTATAATGATGTAGGCTTTGGAAGTCATTTATCTTTAGGCAAAATATTTCCTTACACACAATAAAAACAAACAGTTTAAGTTAAGTTAAAGAGAAATGTATTTCTTAAGAGAACTACCCTTTTTTCCCAAATAACAATATTGGGAACATTACAAGTAATTTGGAATCTCAATGAAAACTTTAAGCAAGAAACCTAAGAATTCTTTCAAGGCTATGTTTTCATAATCTTTCCTCAATAACTTAGAACAGTCTCCAATAATTTTATTTTTATACATTTTTCCTATATTGTCACTTTGTTTTAGCAAAAACAAAAATGAAAAAAGATGATGTTCAGAGTCTGACTCACATTGAAATATGTTAATATAATTAGTCACATAACATTTAGTTATGAATTCTCTCTTCTTTTTTTTTTTTCCTCTCTCTCTCTTTCTTTCTTTTGCTGTACTTGGGGATTGAACCCAAGGCTTCACACACACTTTGCAAGGGCTTTATCACTGGGATACAGCCCAAGCCCATGTTTTACTTATTTATTTACTTTTTATTTTTGAGTCAGGGTCTTACTAACTTATGTAGGCTGCCTCTGGCCTCAAACTCATGATCTTCCTGGGTTCGCCTCCCAAGTCACTGGGATTACAGATATGCACCATGCTGTTATCACTTCTAAGTAATTTTTATTTTAAATGTTTTAAAATTCCTTGAAGTAGTATTTTAAAAGCATTTAAATAACTAGAAGTATGAAACATGACTCACTGAAAATGTAAACATGCAACAGGCTGTGGGAGAAATAATAATTTTATGTTACAAATATCTTCTAATTCATTTCTTATTCTCAGAGAAAATGAATCAACCTTAAACACTAAACTATCATTTTGGTCTTACTGTGATCAGTGTAGTTAATCTTGTGACATTACTGTTGAGAAACCTGCAACAGAAAAAAAGAATTGGCAATCAGCTGAATCATATTTGAGTAAGTCATTTCAGAAACAAAAATATTTGCTTAAAACTTTTTCTTGGTTGTATTTAAGTTGAAATGTCAGAAAACACAATTAGTATGACACAAGCACAAAATTTATAGATCAGTTATTTATAGATCAGTATTTATTATAGTATGATATGCTATGTTTTTGTTTATAATCAGCAATACCATGCCATTAACATATTTAGACATAAGTTATAGGGCTGGGCACGGTGGCGCACACCTGTAATCACTGACTCAGGAGGCAGAGGCAAAAGGGTCTCAAGTTCGAGACCAGAGGCAGTCTGCGTAATTTAGCAAAACCCTGGTTCAAAAAGTAAAAAAATGGGCTAGGGATGCAGCTCAGTAGTACAGCAAGTGCAAAGTCCTGGGTTCAACCCCCAGTACCACACACACACACACACACACACACACACAAAAAAAAAAAAAAAGAAAAGAAAAGAAAAAAGGAAATAAGTTATAGGATATTTAGGCTACAAGTTTATTTTCAAATATTTATTATGAAAAGAATCACCAGAATGAAACCTACCACAAATGGAAAACATGTATAATTTATAAATACTTTTCTATGATTAGCAGCTCAGCTTAGAGCCAATATAACATTTACTTAAAATAGGAGAACTCGCCACACGCTAATCCTTACTGGAGGCTGGGATTTAGCTTGGTAGAGTGCTGCTCTGCAGTCTCTGAGGTCCCAGGTTCAATTCCTGGCACTGTAAAAATGGGAGAAGGGTGTGGCAATCTCCTCCGGAGGCAATCCTGAAATAATCAGCCATTGAAAACCCTATGAGGGTCGCTGTGAGTTGGGCATGACTTGAGTGCACCTAACAACAACAACAACAACCCTTACTTATGGGCTGGGGTTTTTAGCTCAGTTGGTAGAGTGCTGCTCCACACTTTTGAGGACCCGGGTTCAATCCTCAGCACCGCAAAAATGGGAGAATGATGTGGTAGTCCACTGCCCCCTCTTCAAAAAAGGAAAAATAAAATAACAATCCTGAAACAATCAGTCATTGAAAACCCTGTGAGGGTTGCTTTGAGTCAGACCAGACTCAATGGCACCTAACAACAACAACAACAACAATCCTAACAGATAGTGACAAACTATTGAAGATCAAAAATATCATTGGAAAGGATGCAGTACAAAGTATAAACCCAAGGGAAGTTATGAATTAAGCTATTTCCTAAGTCATTAATGATTCCTAGTTTATCATTGGGCTGGGATTTAGCTCAGTTGGTAGAGTGCTGCATTGCAGTCTCTGAGGTCCCGAGTTCAATTCCCAGCACCACAAAAATGGAGAAAGACCTGGCAATCCACTCCCAAGGCAATCCTGAAACAGTAAGCCATTGAAAACCCTAGGAGGGTTGCTATGAATCAGATACCAACTCGACGGCACCTAACAACAACGACAAAGTTTATCACTATTAAATCTGACCTTTTAGAAGTTTATTAACAAGGCCTCATTTAAGATGATCCCTTAAATATTTAGTGTTAAAAAGTGACACATTGTCATGATGTTTTGAGGTTCATACTGGGTGCTTATGTATTATTTCAATAAATTCTCAGAATAATTCCTTCAAAGAATTTCTTCAAAGAAGAAATACTCAGCAAAACAACAACAACAACAACAACAACAAAAATACTTAAAATACATGACTTGTCCACGTACACAGGATTAAATTGCTCTTGGTTTCTTTTATACCTCACATCTTCTACCCAACCCAACCTGCCAACTACCAGGGGTGGCCGAAAAATATATATACATTTTAGGAGATCTTATCTACATAGTATTTTTTGAAATTGAATTGTATTATGGTAGCAATGTGTAGTAGTACATTTGCTCAAAAGATGGCATGAATCAAATGAATGCTAGTATTACCTGCAATAATCAGGACAGTCAAAGAAAGTGCCAGAAGCATAACTGTCATTCAAGGAGTGCACGACCATCTTGAAGGGGTATTTGAAATTGAAGGATGTTGTAGAAGTACAATAACAATGGAGGTGTGAGTATGCAACAGAACCTCCAACATGCCTAACAAGTGCATGTATTTGTGATAAGTTTGAGATGCATGGTACTGTGTGTGATGTGCACAAGGGAAGATCCAGAAGGCCTCACACAGCAATAAGTTCTGCTTCTTCTGCTATGGTAACTACTTTGAGCACCTCTTGTAATTTCAGATGTCAAATGTAACTTATATTCATCTTTTGTGACTGGATAATAATTAGTACTACTTTGTGTGTGTGTGTGTGTGTGTGTGTGTGTGTGTGTGTGTGTGTGTGTGTGTTACTGAGGGTTGAACCCAGGACCTCGTGCTTGCATGCTTTGCAAGTGCTAGAACAGTGAGCTGCACCCTCAGCCCATTTTTTCACTTTTTTTTTTTTTTGAGACAGGGTCTCACTAAGTTACACAGACTGCCTCTGGTCTCGAACTTGCGATCCTCCTGCCTCTGCCTCCAGAGCCACTGGGATTATAGGTGTGCGCCACCTCGCCTGGCTAGTACTACAATTTTAATAGGTTTTTCATCTCTTAAAATATGTAGACATTTTCTGGGTACTCTCTGTAGTTTTCTTCATCCTGCCCTTAATTAAAAATATTACTGCTAGTTACCTTAATAGTTCAAGTTATTTCTCTCTTATCATGATAACCTCCCTACTTATAGTCTTAATGCAGGGGTAGATAAATCATATCATATCACTCCCTTACTCAAAAGTCAACAATGGTTTCATTTTTACTCATTTTTAATATTTTGCTGTGCTGGTGACCCAGCCCAGAGCCTCACACATGCTTAGCAAGTGCTCTACCATTGAGCTACACACTTAGCCTTCGAAACAGCACAATGGTTTTAACTTCACTTAGAATAAACCCAACAATACTTACCACAGCTTATTAGGCCCTCTATCAGCTGGAATCCAGACTACATAAATCTCCAGCCACTCTTTCTACTATGCTCCAGGCAAAATGACCTTCTTGGTAATCCCCAAACATAACAAACTTGTCCCATTTCAGAGCCTTGACACTTCCTGTTTCCTATGCCTGGAGTAATTATTCTCCATATCTTTGTAAAACGGGTTTTCCCACTTTGATCAGGTCTTAAATACCACTTTTTCAGAAAGTCCTACCATTAACACTGTGAGCTATAACTTCTATGACAAAGGGTCACAAAAGCACTACTTTAGTACTCAGAACCCAATTATTGCGCAGTAATTAGCTGCTGAATGAATGAATGAGTGAACAACTATTTATGGAGTTCCCATGACAAGAATAACAGAGAATTCAAAGTTTAAATAAAGATACATAATAATTACTGTCATTTTAAGTAAAATATGACACAACAACTAGTTAATGTCGAGTCTGACTCATAGTGACTCTATGTACAACAGAATGAAACACTGTAAGACACTGTGCCATGCAAAGGATCTTTAAGCCCACTGTTGAAGCCACTGTGTTAATATTTCTATTCTCATTTTTTTTTTTCATTGACCAACTACACTCTCAAATATGGCATCCTTCTCCAGGTATTGGTCCTTCTTGATAACACGTCCAAAATACCCAAGATGCCATCTAGCCATCTTTGCTTCCAAGGAGTACTCTGGTTTGCACTTCGTCTAGGACAAATCTGTTGGTTTTTTGTAGACCGTTGTATAATCAATATTAGACTCCAGCACCACAATTCAAAAGCATCAATTCTTCTCCTGCCAACCTTATTCAATGTCCAGCTTCCACAACCATATGATGTGACTGAAAACACCATGGCATGAGTCAGGAACACTTGGGTCTTTGATGTGACATCTTTAGTTTCCAACGTTTTAAAGAGGTCTTTTGCAACAACTTTTCCCAATACAATGTGTTTTTTGATTTCTTGACTGCAGCTTCTATGCATGTTGATTATAGAACCAAGTAAAACAAAATCTTAGACAAACTCAATCTTTTCTCCATTTATCATCAAGTTGCCTACTGACTCAATTGTAAGAATTTTTGTTTTGTTGATGTTGAGGCAAAGTCCATATGAAGACTGTGTTCTTTGATCTTCATCAGTAAATGTTCCTTTTCACTTTTAGCAACCAAAGTTGTATCATTTGCATAATGCATGTTGTTAATGAGTTTTCCTCCAATCTGATGCTGTGTTCTTCTTCATGAAGCTCAGCTTCTTGGATTATTTGCTCAGCAAAGAGATTGAAGAGGAATGGTGAAAGGATACTTCCCTGATGTATACCTTTCCTGACCTTAAACCAAGCAGTGTTTCCTTATTATGTTAGAACAACTGCCTCCTGGTCCATATACAGATTCTTCACGAATACAATTAAGTGTTCTGGTATTCCCATTCTTTGCAATGTTATCCATAATTTGTTGTGCTCCACACAGTCAAATGCCTCTGCATAATCAATCAAACATAAGAAAGAAAAAAGGTAGGAAGTGGGAAAGTAAGAGTTGTGAAATACAATTATAAGATAGTAAGGGCCTAGATAGTTATGATGAATAATTGCAGAGGGAATATGAGACCTAAGATATATCTTAAATGGAGAAAGAAGATCTCATGCTACACTAGGTATCCGGAACAAGGAACGCAAACAATGAAAGATTATGTCAAAAGTTCTCACACACAAAAAAAGGAACCTACAATGGTACAGTAGAATGACTTTTGATTTAAACAGCAAGTAAGGCCAAATCAAGGTATTTCCACAAGCAGATAGAAATTTAGAATCCAAGATTTCCAAATCAGTCATATAAAGTAGTTTTTAAAAAACTATAAAACACTTAAGACTAAGTCTAGGCCAAGTGTGGTGGCACACACCTGTAATTCCAGCAACTCGGGAGGAGGAGGCAAGAGGATTACCAGTTTGAGCCCAGAGGCAGCCTATGTAACTTAGTAAGACCCTGACTCAAAATTAAAAAAAAAAAAAATTAGGCTGAGGTTCCAGCCCGGCAGTAGAGCATTTACAAAGCACACACAGGCCCTGGGTTCAACTCCTGAAGTACACACACATACACACACAAAAGAAAGAAAAGAAAAGAAAAGAAAAGAAAGAAAGAAAGAAAGAAGAAAACAAAGACTATTTCTAAAAATATATATTTTGTATTATTGTTAGGTACCATTGAGTAAGGTCAGACTCAAAGCCACCCTCTGTATATCAAAACAAAACACTACTTGAACACTGTGCCACGCCTGGCACTATATCAGTGCTTCTCTGCTATTCATAGGGTTTTCTATGGCTGACTATTTCAAGAGTGAGCTGCCAGGTACATCTCCCAAGCCTACAACACCTGATATTCCCAGGTGGTCTCTTATCCAAGGACTAACCAGGCCCAGCCCTGCTTAGCTTCCAAGATCAATGGGATCGGACACCAGCATGGTATGGCTATAGGCAAAAATTATATACTTTACTTAAAACCCTAAAGCTCACAGCATTAAGAAAGAGTAAAGGAATTCCTTCCTTATGGTAGTATTTTTTTTACATGACTTATCACGTACATGTGATTGCATGAAAATAAAAACAATGTGAAACTTAAATGACTCCAGAGGGTAAAGCCAGATAAATATTAAAACTTCTCATAAAAATCCTAAGTGGCTTTTAGAAGTAAGAGAGAATCCTTTAAAATTATATTAAAACTAGGAAATATATTCAAATTACACATATAAAAAGTAATGTTACATTTTATGAAAATGTAATTCAAGTAATATATTGGTTATGTGCTTTTTCTTTACAAGCCACAATTTTAGTAAATATACACAGAGAACCCTCAACTATATTTACCCTCAATACCTACCAGTATTTCCCAACTACGTTTGTGGGAAAAGAATCTTAAATTATGACATTCAATCCTCGGGATTTTCCTAGCAATTAATAGGTACTACTTTAATTTTTACAATTATTTTGCCCCCCAACAGAGAAATTCTTTATGTAATCTATTTTAGTACACTCTCTTAACTCTTACTTGACCATACCACTTAAGTTTCCATTTCTACAAAGTAAGGATATTTACTGCCACCTAACTACCTGAAGCCTGCAGCCAGGCTACTGTGGTGTCTGATCCTGTCAGATTTCGAAAGCTAAGCAGGGTCAGGCTTGGTTAGTACTTGGATGGGAGACCTCCTGGGAACACCAGGTGCTGTAGGCTTGGGAGAAGGACCCAGCAGCCCATTCCCAAAAATCAATCCGCCATTGAAAACCCTGGGAATAGGAGAGAAGCACTAACAATACTGTTTCGCCTGTTGTATGTAGGGTCTCTACGAGTTGGACACTGACTTGACACCCAACAACAACTAACTGAAAAAGATTCAAAGAAATAAATGAATACCTGTTTTCCTTACTTAGTCTCAACAGAAAATAAATGTTGATTAAGGCTAAAAGTAATAAAGTGATAGTCACTATATTTTTCTGTGTCCTATGCTCTTTTCAAAGTGTGGTTGTACAATAAAGAAAACCCAGGCTGGATATGTAGCTCAGTGACAGAGCTGTTGCTTATTAGCATGTGCAAGGCCTAGGTTCAGACACAAGAGCTGAAAAAAGAAAATCCAAAATTTGAATGTAAAAAAATAAGCTCATAAATCATATGCTATTTGTTGTTGTTGTGTGGTGCTATTGAGTTGGGTAAGACTCATAGCGACCCTTATAGAGCTGTCATTGGCTGATTGTTTCAGGATTGTTTTCGGGGTGGGTTGCCACATCCTTCTCCCATTTTTGCAGTGCTGGGGATCAAACCCAGGTCCTCAAAAAGTACAGATCAACTACCAACTGAGTTAAACTCTAGCAGCATGCTATTTGTAGAAGGTTATGTGTTGTGCTTGCAGCCACACCACTGTGGTGTCTGATCTCATCAGATCTTGGAAGCTAAGCAGGGTTGGGCCTGGTTAGTACTTGGATGGGAGACCACCTGGGAACACCAAATGTTGTAGGCTTAGGAGAAGGACCCATCCACCCACTCCCCAAAAATAATCAGCCATTGAAAACCCTATGAATAGCAGAGAAACACTGATAATAGTGTTTCGCCTGTTGTATGTAGGGTTGCTAACAGTTGGACACCGACTTGACGGCACCTAACAACAACAACAACAATGCAAGTGTAATCTTGGATTATGGACATAGAAAAAATCATAGGCTTCTTTTATTCCCTTTTATTCTAATTATTTTAAATTGAAATAGTTATGTATAGTTCCTGGCTACCATATTATACTATGAATTTTGGGTTTTTATTTATTTATTTATTTTGTATTGTGTGAGGGATAGAAACTAGGGCCTTCCATATGGAAGGCAGACACTGCCACTGATCTATGCCCGTAACCCTGCAACTACCCATTTCTGAAAATATATACAGATTGAAATGTAAAATGATGTTTCTAAATATCTGAAATTTTATTTTCTAGTGGCTGGGGGTATGGCTCAGTGGTAGAAATGTGTGCTTAATATGCAGGACACCCGGGATTCAATATCTAGCATCATCATTTTTTTTCTTATTTTCTCTATTTTTAGCAACTGACGGGGAAAACCACTCTCAACTCTATTAGGTAGGAATGTTCATTTCAGTAAAACTGCTCCAAATTTGGAGAAAAGGAACTCTTTTATCTTCAAATAACTTTCAAGTTTATGTTTGGAAGGAAAAAAGTTATTTTACAATAGTATCCTTAATGTGTAATAGTGCTTATGCAGGGAAAGTCTTGGGTTTGGGGCAAGTGAGTTTTATTTATTTATTTTATTTTTGAGACCCTGTCTTGCTATTTTGCCCAGCCTGGTCTTAAACACCTAGGCTCAAGTGGTTCTTCTTCCTCAGCCACCCGAGTAGCTTGAACTACAGGAGTGCACCATCACATTCTGCTGAAGTGAATTTTAAACTTCTTCAGGTTGCATCACTATTGCCCGACATTTAAATTTTGATTTGCCAGACTTATCTAAGAAGGGAAAACATAAGCCGTGTAGAAAGAAGAAAAGATGAGGTTTCTAGGGGGAGGAGGGGGGAAAAGACTACGGAAGGAGGAGAAGGGGAGGGGAAATAATACAGAGAGTTAAAAAGGGGAAGAGGGCAATCTCAAGTTACTTAATGCAACTACACCAACACATGGGAAAAAACAGATGAATATAACCCATAATTGCAAATGATTTTTACCACATATTAATCAAAGAGTTTCATAAATTATTTAAGTTGATGTAAGTATAAAAAAAAGATGTAATAGGTGCACAATGGAAATAGCAAAGCTTTACTACTCTGTACCCACTAACATTTGGTAATAAAAATAAATTTAAAAAAATTTTTGGCAGTACTGGAGGTTGAACCCAGGACTTTGTGTTTGCATGCTTTGCAAATGCTGGACCACTGAGCTGCACCCTCAGTCTATTTTTTATTTTTTTTACTTTTTAAAGACAGGGTCTCACTAAATTTCACAGACTGCCTCTGGTCTTGAACGTGTGATTCTCCTGCCTCCGCCTCCTGAGTCGCTGGGATTACAGGCATGTGCCACAGCATCCAGCAATAAATAAATAAATTTTAATTTGCTTTATTCCATTCAGCTTGTAAGGGTAAGGGTTGAATTCCATTCAACCCAGTAAGGGTGGCTATGAGTCGGACACAACTCCATGGCACCTAAAACAACAACAAGGAGATGCTAGATCATTTTCTGATCTGTACAAACACTGACTATGTTAGTGTCCAGGCTAAAAGTTCTTTGCTAATTTCAAAATAAAAGATGTTTGTTAAAAAGCAAAACTTAAGACAAAATAATTTCAGTATTTACTTGAGCAAAGAATTATCCATGTAGCAGACTGCACTTAGAACAACAGGAAGTTCAGACAACTCTAATGCAGTATTCTTATCCAGGCCAAAAGTGAAGGGAAGAAAAGTATTTGATTGGTTGGAGTGAAGGTCCCAAGTTATAAGATAGATGGCAGTTTTTGATTGACAAAGTCTCCAGTTTCATTATACTATTTACACTCAGTTTTGGTTTGCTTAGTAAGAACTTAAAAGCACTAAAGCCATACCAGCTGAATGGCTTCTTAATTAAAAAATAAAAAATAACAAATAGACAAACAAACAAAAATCCTAGGATAGAAAGGAAGACAGGCAGTTGTATAAATACGGGTTCCAATTCCAAGTAGTATTTTTGTTACATCACTCTCACCCAATGCTTCTTGTCCTGAGATTTGTTTTGGTTTTTGTTTGTTTGTTTGTTTGTTTGTCCAGTACTAAAGGGTTGAATCCAGGGCCTCATGTATAATTTGCAAGCCTCTACCATTGAACTCCCCCACCCAATCTTCTGTCTGCTGTAGGTGCTTGCATATTACTGTGGTGTTGAAAGCTATGCCACTGAAATCTCAAAAACTAGAAGAGCCACCCAAGGTGGAGAGGTTTTAGCTGAGCTTCCAGACTAAGACAGACTAGAGAGAAGGACCAGGCAGCCTATTCCCAAAACAAGTAGCCACTGAAAATTCTATGAATAGCAGAGAAGTGCCATCAGATGTAGTACTGGAAAACAAGACCCCAGGCTGGAAGGTATTCAAGAAATGACCAGGGAAGAGTTACCTAAAAGTAGAGTCCACCTTAATGATGGGAATGGAGAAAAGCCCCTGGGACCTTCTTTTGCTGATGTGACATGAGAAAAAACAGTGGCTACAACATTGGGCTCAAACATAAAAAGATCATGTGCACGGCACATGTTGGATAGTGTTTTGTTCTGTTGTACATAGAGTTACTATGAGTCAGATCTGACTCGATAGCATCCAACAACAATCACCAAACTGCACCTCCAGCTCCCTTTTCTTATTTTTTATCTTGAGATGGGGTCTCACTAAATTATGCAGGCTGCCTCTGGCCTCAAATTTGTGATCCTCTTGGCTCTGTCTCCCAAGGCATGGGATTACAGGCATGAGTCACAGTGCCTGGCCTTTGTCCCCAGTTTTAACCTTAGATCAACGAAGGGTAAGGCATCTTATATGGTTTCCTTTAATGTTCACAGAAACCGTGAAGGCAATAGTTCCAATGACTCCTGGTACTGCAAATTTATCCTTACCATGTTAAAATGAAATTAAAAAGGATAAAGCCTCTTACCCTTAAAACTGACAATTGACTCCCTGAGATAAAGTGCTCATACACTTGAAACACTAGGAAAAAAAAAAAAAACAGAGTTTCACTGATAGAGGATGCTTGGCAGGAAAAAGGGAATAAAGGGGCTTCTGCGGCCATTTGCTTCCTAGGCACCTTTTGAGACATGGATATCAGTGTGAGCTTCCTCTGAGATAAAGTGTTCAGTACTTGATCTGGGGGTCAGTACTTCCCTGACAGATAATATCCCTCCAAAAGCATGGTTTCTAGAAGATAATACCTTTCACAAATGGTCTAATCTGTAACCTGCAGCACCATTACAAATACAAAGGAAGCCAATGGATAGGCAAGAGGTGTCTCCATGTCTGGGCTAGGAAAGAGTATTCTCATTTGAGACTGGACTCCTCTGGTGACAAACAGGAAAACCTGTAGACAGCTTAAGAAGGTCAGCCTAAATAGAAGGGTCAGAGACAAATGTCACCCCTGAAGATGAAAAAGAGGGGAGGAATATTTATCCCCTTAATGAATTAGCAACTTAAAAACTCACAGTGTCCCACCCCCAGATTCTGTGTCCAAATGTCCAAAGTCATCCTTAGTTGTCCACAGAGCATGCAGAGTCCAGTTGCCCACAGTTCTCAGCAACGTCTACAGTCCTTAGCAATGGCCAAAGCAACCTGCAGAAGACTACAGTTCTGCATACATGTTACACTTGTTCAGAGATGTCCACCGCCTCACTGCTGGAACTACATACTTCCTGACCTCTAACTCGGAAGCACAAATGCAGCTGTTCACTGACCTTAGCAGCTAGATCTGCCCACTGTTTGATTTCTATATTGGAAAGTATAACTTTCTCTTTTTATCTATCCATCTCCCCTTTCCTCATATTGGTCTAATTCCCTAGCCTGCTTGCTCTAGCCCTCAGGGCTGCTCTTCTTTTCCAAATTTAAACAAATTATCCTCTAAGTTCCCTCCAGGGTCCATTCTAAATTCTTTTACAAATGAGACTAAGGACAAGGTTTGCTGCCAGCTTCCTAGATTCCTCCTCCAGTGCTGCAGTAATGCCAGACTTCAGATCTGCACTCTACCCTAACATTTCAGATTTATCAATTCAAAGCTCTCAATATTTATTTTGACAGCTTGCAATTTTTTTTCCCCAACAACATTAAGACCGTCAATGCCATAGTTCTATATAGTGGGCACTATTGGGCTTTGCAGTCTGGTAGGATAAGTAGATATCCAACTCAATATCTGCTGTTGGAAATTTTAGAAGCCTGGTTTTTAAACTAGAGATACTCAGGGTTAGAAAGTGGACAGTTCTATTCCTTCCCAACAAAAGTCTAGGTATAAATCAAACGACAACTTTGTTATTTCCAACTTTATCATATCCAAACTAAAGTAAGCTTCCTCAAGATCATTGTTTTCCATAAGAAAGCTGCCTTGAGTATAAACATAAAACCAAAAGCATACACTTAAAGAAAAAACTTTAAAGAGATGACTTATCAGGATTCCAATTATTTATCACTATGGTATAATTAAAAATATATTTGGTATTTGTCCCCATTCCTTACAGAGTACTCCTAAAACCCTAGAAAATTTCTGATTGACAGGAATTTCTTGTTGCTCATAACAAATCTATTTTCATTACATCTGAGTTTATGCTAATGAGGAGGCTTAAGGGAGGTCCCTCTACATAGCTTCAGGATGTGACTAGTCAACTGGAAGACCAAGTAATTAGAGGGCTAGAACTTTCATCTCCACCTAACAATCTCAGGAAAGAGGGCAAGAGACTAGAGATTAACTGCTATAAAAGCTACTAAACAACATAATTTGATAAGCTTCCAAATAGGTGACCATATCCATGTGCTGGGAGGGCGGCTCACTTCAACTGTGTGGAGAAAGTAGCTGTCATGCTTGGGACCCTTCTAGACATTGCCCAATATACCTCGTCATCTGGCTATTAATCTGCATCCCCTAAAACAATCTTTATAAAAGTGAATAAACATTAAGTACAATGTTTCTTTAAGTTCTGTGAACCATTCTAGCAAATTACTGAACATGAGAACCCCATCTAAGAATAACAACATGAATGAACCTTAATGACATTATGCTAAGTGAAATAAGGCTGTCACAAAAGACAAATGTACTATGATCACATGTATGAAATACCTACAACAGTCAACTTCATAGACATAGAAAGTAAAATGATGGTTGCCAAGGGTTGCTTTTTAATGAGCACAGAATTTCAATTGGAAATATGACTGAAAAAAGAAAAAAAAAAAAAACAACCTCTGGGGACAGATGGTAGTGATGGTTGTAAAATGATATGCATATACTCAATGCCACTTAATACACGTTGAAATGGCTAAAATAATAAAGTTAATATGTTACCATGAGACAAAACTTAAGTGCAAAGAACAGAATATAAATCACATCTCAGGGCTCATGTTTGAATCTTTGCTCCCAGCAGGCGGCACTGTGTGTGGGATGCTATAGAACTTTGGAAGGTAGGATCTGGCTGGTACAATCAGGTCAGGCCGGGGGTTGGGGGAGTCTTTGAAAGTATTACCTGGAACTGGGTTCCAGTTGGTCTCTCTCTGCTCCTGTTCATCATGATATGAAGAGCTCTCCACTAACACACCTTTCTGCCACTTGTCCCAGCCATGCTGTTCCTGTCACTATGGACTGAAATCCTCTGAAACTGTAAGCTAAAATAAATTCTTCCTCTCTCTTTTTTTTTTTTTTTTTTTTTTTTTGCGGTACTGGGGGTTGAACCCAGGGCCTCGCGCCTGCATGCTCTGCAAGTGTTGAACCACTGAGCTACACCTCAGCCCGTTTTTTTTTTTTACTTTTTGATACAGGGTCTCACTAAGTTACTCAGATTGCCTCTGGTCTTGAACTTGTGATCCTCCCGCCTCTGCCTCCCGAGCCGCTGGGATTACAGGCGTGCACCACCACGCCCGGGCAATTCTTCCTTTCTTAAATTGTCTATGTCAAGTATTTTAATAATAGTGACACAAAAGATAATACATAAACCAATTTTAAATCTTTCTTAATCACAAATCCATTCACTGAAACATTAATCAAATCATTCCTTCAGTATATATTTATTGAGTGCTTTTGTATTGTTTGTTTGTGTGAGAGAGAGTCCTGCTATAGCCCATGCTGACTTCAGCATAAGATCCTTCTGCCTTAGCCTCTCAAGTGCTGTCATTACAGGTGTGTGGCACCATACAAGGTTTTATTGAATACTTTTTATGTGAGAAGTGCTAGTAGGAATATAGCAGTGAACAAGATAAATCTATGTCTTCATGGAATTTATATTCTAATAGTGGAGACCTATAACACAACCAAAAAGAAAATGCTATGCTTTCTTATGGTAACATAGTGATAGTAAAGGGCAAGGAGATGGAGTAATGGCAATGAGGGCCTGTCTGAGAAGATAAATGCCCTAAGACCAGCATAAAACTAGAAGAAATACTCCAGAAAAAGAGGCTACCAAGTGCCATAGTCCTGAGGTGGTAAGGCTTGGTATTTTTAAAAGTGACCTGATGGCCCAAGGCTGGTGCACAGTAAGTTAGAACAGTGGATAGGAGAACTAAGCAGAGATCATAGAAGGCTTGGAAAGCAATAGTAATTAAATTAGATGTAACTCCATGTATGCTGAAAGCCACATGAGATATTTTAACCAAAAGAGTGGTGTGACCTGACTTTTTGAAAAAAGACACACCCTAACCACTCTGTACAGAATGACTTTGGGAGTAGAGGAGAGAGAGGAAAATCAAAACAGGTCAGTTTAGGGACTATAATAACTCAAGTGGAAATAAGGTGACTGTCATGGTTGCAAAGATGGTGATGAGAACTGATTGAAGATTTGGTTGCTGATAAACTAAGAGAGTAAGTAGAATAATTAAGAATGACTTTAGCATGTGTGAGGCTCTGGGTTCAATCCCCAGCAGTAGGGGGAAGATGGGGGATAAATAAGTGAATGATGACATGGTCAAACACTGAGATACAGAACTCTGGGGTAATAATGGGATTGGATGTGGTGCTGGTGGTGATAGCAGTAAGGAATCAATAGTTATGTACCCAAGTAAAGAGTTTCAGGAAGAATGGCATGATAAAGTCTGACAAATGCAGCTGGGAAAACACTTAAGGTGAGGGCTGAGAAATGATTACTAAATTTAGCAAAATAAATTTCACTAGAGCCTGTTATCAAAATATTGTCAGTAGAGTCATGAGAACAAAAGCATGAATAAAGTAAGCAGAATAGTAAGATAAGGATGTAGATTCAGCATATATAGACAACTCTTTGAAGGAATTCTACTATAAAAGATGGCATGTGAATGGAACTATAGTCGAAAAGGGAATGGAGTCTTGACAACTTTTTTTGTGTAAAAATGGAAGATAGGATTGCACATTTATATGCTGTTGAGATGATGTATATAGAGAAAGTTGATAATGGAAAATAACCGTAGAAGCAAAATTAATTACTAAGCATCTAATAAATACACAAATCTGTCCTTGTTGCTGAAAATACAAAGATAATAAATATAAGATGCTACAAATGAAAGGATTATGTGGAAAATATATTGAAAATAATGGGAGAGAAGCCAGCTGTGGTGGCACAGGCCTGTAAACCTGTGATCAGAAGGCAAAGGCAGGAGGATCACAAGTTCGAGGTCAAAGGTAGCCTGTGTAACTTAGTGATACCTCTCAAAAATAAAAAGTAAAATATGGGCTGAGGGTGCAGCTCAGTATTAGACTGTTTGCAAGGCCTGTGTAAGGCCTTGGGTTCAACCCACAGTATGACAAAATAAGTAAATAAATAAATAAAAATAATAATAGTAATAATAGGGTAAAATACCACACTTAGGTAATTAAATTAAAAATTCTTTAGAAACTTTTTTTTAAATAGAGGGAATCATGTTGAACTTGTACAAAGTAGGTGTTGACTTATGATTTGACAGCAATGCCCTTCTAAACTATACACATGCAGCTGCACATTATGAAAATAATGCCATGCATAGTTTTGATTATACCAGTTAGATTTAAATAGGATCAATATTAGACAAACAGCAATGCCAGCAAGCCAGCAATTAAAAAATTAAAAAAAAAAAAACATACCCACTTTACTTTCCATTTCTTTCCTTAGTAGTCATCCACTTCCACTTTTGGATTTTCAGCATCCCCTATTCTGTAATTCATCAAGTACACAAAATAGGAAGTCATTCACAAATTGATAACTTTTTCATTATCTCTATGGTTTCCTTTTCTCTGCTTATTTTTATTTTCACCACATGTTCTTGCTTCCTTAAAAAATTTAAGAATTTAGAAGTTATAAAGCCTAGTGAGTAATTACATAAGAGTATAAATTAATTTAGATAATTTACTCAAACACAGACCTGCGGTTTAAACTTTTTCCCTCTGATTTTAAGATACTTTTCGATCTTGTATATCTTTACACTTTGTTCTATTCTAAAATAAGATGCAATGTAATTTATTAAAATTTGTAATAAAAAAATAAAATGAGAACTAAAGAAACTGAGAGAGAAAATAAGATGAAGTTAAGAATAAGGTTGGTACTAAAAATGCATGCCACAATAACCTATAACCTGGATATCAGATACATGTCCTTCAGTTTCTTAGTTGTTGTTAGGTGCCTTCAAGTCAGTGCAATAATCACCACTAAGTCCAGAATATTTTATCACCCCTGCAAGAAACACCATACCAATTACCATACCTATTAAGCAGTCAGGACTCATTCCTTTAAGGGCCGGGGTTTAGATAAGTGGGAAGAGTATTGCTCTGCACTTTCTGAGGACCTGAGTTCAGTCCTCGGCACTGCAAAAATGGGAGAAGGATGTGGCAGTCCATTCCGAAAACAATCAACCTTTAAAAACCCTATGAGGGCTGTTATGAGTTGGAAATGACTCGACTTTGAGTGTATCCCACCTGAGTTCAAAGACCATCTGAAACACAGGTTTAATGCATTAGACACAACTGATAAGGAGACCAGATGAGTTGTGGCATGACATCAAAGATATCATTCATGAGGAAAGCAAAAGGTATTCAAAAGACAGGAAAAAAAGAAAAGACCAAATTACATGTCAAAAGAGAATCTGGAACTTGCCCCTGAATGTTGAGTAGCAAAAGTAAAAGGAAGACATGATGAAGTTAAGGAACTAACCAGAAGATTTCTAAAGGCAGCTTGAGAAGACAAAATCAAATATTTTAATGACGTGTGCAAAGAGCTGGAGACAGAAGACCAAAAGAGAAGAACAGGCTCTGTTTTTCTGATGCTTAAGGAACTGAAGAAAAAATTCAAGCCTTGAGTGGAAATAGTGAAAGATACTTCAGGTAAAATATTGGATGAGGTTGTTGTTGTTGTTGTTAGGTGCCATCAAGTCTGTATCCGACTCATAGCGACCCTCATAAGGTTTTCAATGGTGACTATATCAGGATTGCCTTGGGAGTGGATTGCCAGGCCCTTCTCCCATTTTTGTGGTGCTGGGAATTGAACTCAGGATATCAGAGACAGCAGCACAGCACTCTACCAACTGAGCTAAATCCCAGCCTACTGGATGAGGTGAGAAACATTAAAAGAAGATGCAGTACAGAGTCATTATACCAAACAGAATTGGTGGATAACCAACCATTTCAAGAGGTTGCATATGATCAGGAACCAATGGTACTGAAGGAAGAAATAGAGGCTGCCTTGAAGGAACTGGCTGCAAGAATTGATGGAATACTAATAGAGATATTTCAACAAACAGATGCAGCACTGGAGGTACTAACATGTTTATGCAAAGATATTTGGGAAACAGCTACCTGGCCAACTGACTGGAAGAGATCCATATTTGTGCCTATTCCCAAAAAAGGGGATCCAACTGAATGTGGAAACGGGGATCCAACTGAATGTGGAAACTATTGAACGACATCATTAATATCACTTGCAAGCAAAATTTTACTAAAGATTATCCAAAAGCAAAGGCAGCAGTATATAGACAGGGAACTGCTGGAAAGTCAAGCCAGATTCAGAAGAAGGAGGGGAACCAGGGATATCACTGCTCATGTCAGATGGATATTAGCTGAAAGCAGAGAGTATCAGAAAGAAGGCAATCTATGTTTTATCAACTATGCAAAGGCATTTGACTGTGTGGATCATAATAAATTATGGATAACACAACGAAGAATGGGAATACCATAGCACTTAATTGTATTCATGAGGAATCTGTACATGAACCAGGAGGCAGTCATTAGAACAGAACAAAGAAACACGGCTTGGTTTAAAGTCAAGAAAGGTGTGCATCAGGGCTATATCCTTTCACCATATCTCTTCAAATTCTATGCTTAGCAAATAATCTGAGCTGGATTTTACGAAGAAGAACATGGCATCCGGATTGGAGAAAGACTCATTAACCTGCCTTCTGCAGATGATACAACTCAGCTTGCTGAGAGTGAAGATTTGAAACATTTACGGATGAAGAGCAAAGAACATATCCTTCAGTATGGATTGCAACTCAACATGAACAAAACAAAAATGTTACAACTGGATCAGTATGCAACTTCACAATAAATAGAGAAAAGATTGAAGTTGTCCATGATTTTGCTTTACTCGGTTCTACAATCAACACCTGTAGAAGCAGCAGTCAAGAAATCAAAAGATGCAAAAGATGCACTGTGGCAAAGCATCTCTTTAAATTTTTGAAAAGTAAAGATGTCACATTGAAGATGAAGGTGCACCTGACTCATGCCGTGATATTTTCAGTTGTACCATATAGTTGTGAAAGCTGGACATTGAACAAGGGAGACAGGAGAAGAATTGATGCTTTTGAATTATGGTGCTGGAGACAAATACTGAATATACTACGGACTGCCAAAACAACCAACAGATCTGTTCTAGAAGATGTACAACCAGAGTGCTCCTTGGAAGCAAGGATGGCTAGACTGTGTCTTACTTATTTTAGACATGTAGTCAGGAAGAACAAACAATGGGCTTAAACATAAATAAGATCATGTGCCTGGCACAGAATTGGGGAGTGTTTCATTCTTTTGTACATGTGGTTGCCATGAGTTGGACCCAACTCAACGGTACCTAACAACAACAGCAACTCATTCCTTATATTGCCTCTGGAGAAGTCCCTTCCTCCTCACCCATTATATGTATTGCCTTATTAAAGCCTTATTAAAGCATGATGTCCACAGAAAGGCATATCACATAACATTCAAAAAACTTTAAATCCTCAAATAGTCAGAAAAAAGGTAGTTGTTAAGACAGATTTAAAATTCTGTTAACATGGATGAATGGCCAGGCATGGCGGCACATGCAGTGGCACATGCCTGTAATCCCAGCAGCTCAGGAGGCAGAGACAGGAGGATCGCAAGTTCGAGACCAGAGGCAGTCTGCATAATTTAGCAAGACCCTGTCTCAAAAGAGTAAAAAATGGGCTGGAGGTACAGTTCAATGGTCCAGCACTTGCAAAGTACACAAGCAAGAAGCCCTGGGTTCAACCCCCAGTACCGCCAAAGTTAAAAAACAAAAAAGTGGATGAAAAAATGCAGTGTCTGTGTGACTAGCAAAAAAAAGAGACAGGATTGAGATATTCGGTATTCTGTTTTGAGTAGAAGAGTCCAGGAGAACCATGAAAAATCACCAAGCAATGAGCTGACCACCCATAGCAAGCAAGAAGTAGGGAAAACATTCAGAGTGAAAATGTGAGTAGAATTGGCTGCAGCAGTGTGTCACATCAGAAGAATTCCCCAACAGAGGAAAGATGTAAAAACCTTAGTGTGCTCCCAAACCAAAAGAGAGATTCATTCCTTGGTGGACTGAATTCACTGGCTTGCATGCATATAAGGTTGAAGACCTAATTTACTCAGATACTAAGAAGGAGAAAAAAACAAAAGAATATGACCACAACATTCAAGAAGTACAGGACAAGATGAAGCAATATAACCCAAAAATTCAGGGGTACAAGAAGGAGCCAAAACTAAAACTAGAGGCACCAAAAACATATTCAGTGAAATAAAAGCTGAAAACTTTCCAAACCTAAGAGAAGAAATAGATACACAAACAACATAGGCATCCAGAATGCCAAATAGATTATACCAGAACAGATCCTTTCCATAACACATTATAGTTGGAATGCAAAAACTCCAAAGCAAAGAAATAACTTTTTTTTTTTTTGGTGGTGGTAGGAGTTGACCCAGATCCTCATACACACTTTTGCAAGTACTCTACGATGGAGTCACACCCCACCCATTTTGCCATCCTCCTGCATCCACTTCCTCAGTCAGTACAATTGCAGGCATGTGCCACTGTGCTCAGCAAACAGAGAAACAATTTTCAAGGCTATAAAAGAAACCCGTGTTCACCTACAAAGGTAAATACATCAGAATACCAACAAACCACTCAAGAAATCCCTAAAGGCAAGGAAAGCTTGGACTTGTATATTTCCAGTCCTGAAAGAAAATAATTGTCATCCAAGACTACTATACCCAACAAAATTACCATGACACATATAAACTTAAGCAATTTATGACCACCAAACCAGCATTGCAGGAAATGTTCAAGGAAATACTATAAACAGAGGAAGAACGACAAAATCAAATGCAAGACAATAGGAATAATAGAATCTATGAGAGGAAGACTTGAACAAACAAAAGCTAAGAGAGAAGCTAGGACATCCAACTTAATGAATCAGCAAAATCCTAATATGAACATGGGACAAAGTAAAGAACAAGCAATACTCAAAACTAGAAAAACAAACAACAAAATTATGTTAAACACTGAACTCCTCTCAGTAATAACCCTAAATGTTAATGGTCTTAATTCTCCACTTAAAACACACCATTTAAGCCAACTAGATCAAGAAAGAAAATCATTCCATTTGAGGCATCCAAGAGACTGACCTCACTCAAAAGGAAGCAAACAGACTAAAAATTAAAGGCTGGAACACAGGGCAGCTATACTGACATCTGACAAATTTGACTTCAACCCTAAAGTAATTGGAAGGGACAAAAAAGGCCACTACATATTAATGAAGGGATCAACCAACCAAGAAGACATAACAATAGTAAATGTGCACCAAATACTAGTGCACCTAATTTCATAAAGCAAATATGATCAACCAGAAAGAACATAAAGATCTAGATACAATAATTGTGGGTGACTTCAATATCCCACTCTCATTGACAGATACATCATCAAAACAAACAAACAAAAAAAACCAACAAAGAAATCATGGACTTAACACTATAGACAAACCAGACTTAACCTATCCCTACAGAATATTCTACCCAAAAGATGCATAATACAGTCTTCTTAGCAACACTTGGAACTTTTTCTAAAATAGACTACTTTTACTTCACAAAACTAACCTCAATAAATACAAAAAATATTGAAATCATCCCTTGTATCTTAACAAATCAAGTGGAATTAAGGTATAAATTAATAGCAAAAGAAACTACTGTTGTTGTTGTTAGGTGCCGTCGAGTCGGTATCCGACTCATAGCGACCCTCAGAGGGTTTTCAATGGCTGACTGTTTTGGGATTGCCTTGGGAGTGGATTGCCAGGTCCTTCTCCCATTTTTGCGGTGCTGGGAATTGAACTCGGGACCTCAGAGACTGCAGTGCAGCGCTCTACCAACTGGGCCAAATCCCAGCCCCAAAAGAAACTATAAGAAAGTTATAAAAACATGGAAGTTAAATAAAGCACTTTTGAAAAATGAAAGGATTATCAAAGACATCAAAAAGGAAATTAAAAAGTTCCTACAAACAAATGAAAATGAAAACACACACTACCAAAACCTTTGGGATATAGCAAAGGCAGTTCTATGACAGAAATTCATAGCTATGAGCACATAAATTCAAAAGTTAGAGAAGGCCCAAATAAATAATTTAATAATACACCTTAAGGCATCAGAAAAATAACAAGTTAAACCCAAAAGTAGCACACAAAAAGAAATAATCAAGGTCAAGGCAGAAATCGGGAATATAGAAACTAAAACAAACAACAACAACAACAAAATAAAAACACAAACAGTCAATGAAATCAGGAGTTGATTCTTAAGATTTGAAAAAATAGACAAGATTGATAAGCCCTTAGCCAAACTAACCAAAAAAGAGAAGACCAAAATTAATATAATTAGAGATGAAAAAGGGATCATAGCAACAGATACCAATGACATACATAGGGTTAAGAGTTTACTTTGAAAACCTGTACTCCCCCAAAAACCAAAAATACAGAAGAAATGGATAAATTCCTTAAAATTTATGACTTACCAAAATTACATCTAGAAGATATAACTAATTTAAACAGACTTATAACAAATAAGCCTGCAGCCTACCATTGTGGCTTCCAATCCTGTCAGATCTCATAAGCTAAGCAGGGTCGGGCCTGGTTAGTACTTGGATAGAAGACCGCCTGACACTAGGTGCTGCATGCTTGGGAGAAGAACCCAACAACCCACTCCCAAAAGACAATCAGCCATTGAAAACCCCATGAATAGCAGAGAAGCACTAATAATAGCGTTTTGTCTGTTGTAAGTAGGGTTGCTATGAGCTGGATATCAACTCAATGGCACCTAAGAACAATAACAATATAACAAGTAAGAAATTGAGGAAGTAATAAAGAATCTTCCAACAAAGAAACACCCAGGTCTGATGGGTTCATGACTGAATTCAATCAAACCTTTAAAGAAAAATTAATATCCATCCTCCTGAAATTATTCCATAAAACAGAAAGGGAAGGTACACTTCCAAATTTATTCTATAAAGCCAGAAAAATATCACCTTAATAGCAAAATCAGAAAAGGACAAACATACATACAAAACAATTACAGACCAATTTCACTGGTGAACATTGATGCAAAAATCCTCAATAAAATACTTAGAAACCAAATACAGCATCACATAAAAAAGATCACACACCACAACCAAGTGGGCTTTATAGCAGACACAAGGCTGCTTCAATATACACAAATCAATAGAAGTAAGACAACACATCAGGAGACTTGGTGACAGAAACCACATGATTATCTCAATAAATGCAAAAAAAAAAAACCCACAAAAAACAAAAAACAAACAGCCTTTGCCAAATTCAACATCCTTTCATGATAAAAGTTCTGAAGAAAGTAGGAATAGAAGGAACATTCCTTAACATCATAAAGGCTATCTATGACAAACCTATAACCAACATTATACTAAGTGTAGAAAAATTGAAAGCATTTCCTCTAAAAACAGGAAGAAGACCAGTATGTCCACTCTCCCAGCTCTTGTTCAATATGGTGACTGCAGTACTAATCAGACCAATAACATAAAAGAAAGAAAAAAGGATACAAATAGGGAATGAAGCGGTTAAATTATCTCTATTTGCAGATGATATGGTTCTCTCCTTGTTATTGTTGTTAGGTGCCATGGAGTTTTGTCTGACTCATAGTGACCTTCACAGGGTTTTCAAATCAGGATTGCCACATCCTTCTCCCATTTTTGCAGTGCTGGGAATCAAACCCGGGACCTCAGACACTGCAGAGAAGCGCTCTACCAACTGAGCTAAATCTCAGCCCTGTCCTCTACTTAAAAGACCTTAAAGTCTCCACAAACTAATAAGCTACTTCAGCAAAGTAGCAGGTTACAAAATTAACACTCAAAAATCAGTAGTATTCTTATATACCATAATGAACAGGAAGAGAAAGAAATCAAAACAATAATCCCATTCACAACACCCCAATAAAATTTAAATATTTAGGAATTAATCTAACCAAAGATCCTAAAGATCCCGAAAATAAAAACTTCAAAACACTAAAGAAATTGAAGACTGTAGAATATTGAAAGACCATCCTTGCTGATTGAATTAATATTGTGAAAATGGTTATATTACCAAAAGTAATTTACATATTCAACACAATCCCCATCAAAATTCCAATGATATACTTCACAGAAATAGAAAAACCAATCCTACAATTCATATGGAAGCACAAAAGATCTTGCATAGCCAAAATTATCCTAAGCAGCAAAAACAGTGCAGGAGGCATCACAATACCTGACTTCAAAGAATATGACAGGGTCATAGTACCAAAAACATATTGGTACTGGCATAAAAAGAAGCATGAAGATCAATGGAACAGAAAACCCAGCTATACACCCATGCAGCTACAGTCAACTAATTTTTGACAAAGGTTAACAAAGGCATACAGTGGAGAAAAGATAGTCTCTTCAACACTTGATGCTGGGAAAATTGGATATGGATATGTAGAACAATGAATGTAGATGCATATCTCTCATCCTATATGAAAATCAGTTCAAAACAGATCACACATCTCAATGTACAACAGGAAACCTTGGAACTACTAGACACAAATGTAGGAAACACACTCCAACATGTTGGAGTAGGAAAACACTTCCTTAACAAGACTCCAATAGCCAAGGAAATAACACTAAGAACTGATGAATAGAATTACATAAAACTAAAAAGCTTTTGCACAGCAAAGGAAATAGAATAAAGGGAAAGCCCATAAAATGGGAGAAAATCTTTGCTTCCTGTATATCTGACAGAGGATTCATATCTAGAATATATAAAGAACTCAATAAATTAAACAACAAAGTGACAAATAATCCAATAAATAAGTGAGCAATGGAGCTGAACAGACAGCTCTCAAAAGAAGAAATTCAAAGGGCCAATAAACATACAAAAAATGTTTAATATCTTTTGCCATCAGGGAAATGCAAACTAAAACTGAGATACTATCTCACCACAGTCAGAATGGTTAGCACCAACAAAACAAACAACATAAAACGGTAGTGAGGATGTGGTGGGACAAGGAATGCTTTTACACTGCTGGTTGGACTGTAAGAGTATAGCCATTATAGAAGTAAGTATGGATGATCCTCAGAAAACTAAAAGTAGAACTACCATATGATCTAGCTATCCTAGATCACTCCTAGATATATACTCAAAGGAAGATAAGTCATCATACCTCAGGGACACCTGCACCTCCACGATTATTGCAGCATTCTTCAAAATTGCTTTTCATTAAAATTATCATTAACTTGTAAGACAACTATAAAATACCAGTGGAAAACATCATAAAAATGTTCAAGGACTCTGAACCCAGAAAGTTTTATAAGTAACTAAGTTCTGACTGTGCTGTCACAGACAAATCAAAACAAAACAAAACAAAAACAAAAAACCCAGAGCAAATGAATGTGAAAGTTTTACCAAATCTTTATATCTATATAATTTTTCATGAGTTCCTACAGTTTTTTTACAATTAGCTATCAGCTCCAATTGCATTAAGATTCTTTTGCTATACCTTTCACAAATAAAGGATAGAAGCCAGGTTAAAATTTAATTATTCATACTAAAAATATCCTAAATAAGATGGTAAACACACTCTCTTCTTCCTTCCTTAGTTTGTCTTTTTTTCTGCTATTCAAAATCACCTAATAGAAGCAGCCAGTTATTTTCCATGTATTAGTTTTATAGCTGTAATATAGTGATGCCCTCATTAAATGAGTAGGACTTTGTCCCTATGTTAAATGGTGCTAGTGAGATTGCTTTCAAGTTTTTTAGTTGTCTCTCTTATTAGAAGGCTTGCCAGCTGTGACTTGCATGCTGCCTGAATGTTTACTGAAAAATAATCTTTTCAACATTATTGGCTTAAATGACATTTTTCTTTATGTGCCTACTTATGCCATATTTTTGGTAAAAGTCACAGTTATTAACTCAAAAGCTTTTAAGTATCAGTAAGTCAGATTTAACACTCAGAATCTGAATGTTTTAATAGGTCATTTTACATATGCTAAAGGTACAGAGTATTATTCTTATAATAATTATTTACTCCACAATTTCAGCTTAATATTAAAATTTTACATTAAATTTAAGCCCACTGCCATTTAATTACTAATACATTGATGATGTATTGGAGAAGGATGTGGCAACCCACTCCCGAGGCAATCTCGAAAAACAATCAGCCATTGACAACCCTGTAAGGGTCACTATGAGCTAGACACAACTCAAGGGCACCCAACAACAAGAACAACATATTGATGATATATATTTTTACTAATGATTTTATGATTAGAATTTTACATCTAGCATAACAAAAAAAAGGATTTAAAAAAATTTAAAAAGTGAGAATTATTAGTTAGGCCTGGAAAATATGTACTTACATGGGCAGGTGGTATAGCTCAGTGGTGAAGCACATGCTTAGCTTATGTGAGGCCCTGGGATCAATCCCCAGCAACCCAAAATAATCTGCTTTCATTTTGTGACCCAAGTAGTTTATTTGCTTTGTTGTGTTTCTTGTCTGCTGAGTAGATATAATCAAATCAGTCAATTGTACATACAACTCAAACTTTCCTGCAAATTACTCTTAAGCTTGTTACCAAGCTATCTTAACCCTCTGACTACCACTAGGATACATGTCAAAAAATGAGTGTATATGAATTTGACAGAAAATCAAGAAAGTAGTAGAAAAGGGTATTTTACAGACTTATATTATGCATTCCAATTATTTTGCTAATCATGTTCTTCATCGTAATGAAGAGTTTCTGGAAATAAAATACTGTCATATGTTTTTATTTGAAATTGGTAGTCAAAGGGTTAACAATACTATCAACTAATCTTCAGTTGAACCAGTTTATCAACTACAGGCTTATAAGCTTTTTCTGAAAAAATTTAAAAAAAAACTAAACAAAACTTCTAATCATTTTCCTTGTGCTGTACCCAAACACTATCAGTATAATTAAATTGGTCATTTGAACATTGAAAAAAATCAGATGTCACTAAAGAATTACTTAAAAATGTTGAAAAAATAAAATTATTCAATATGAAATATACAGGGTTATGTAATATTGACTCTAAAGTCAAAATAATATAATGTATTAAGGCATGAGTTTAGACTTCCTTTTCTTTTCCTGCTTTGTCTGTTTTTTTGTGGTACTTGGGGGTTGAACCTCACATATTTTGCAAGTGCTCTACCACTGGGTTATACTCCCAGCCCATTTTTAATTTTTTTTTTTCAGTCAGGGCCTCCCTATATTATGTAGGCTATCCCTGGTCTCCAAGTCACAATCATCCTGCCATTGCCTCCCAAGTCATTGGGATTACAAGCACATGTTACCAGTCCTGGCCCAGGTTTTTGTTTTGTTTGTCTTTTGCTTTTTTAAAGTAGAAAGAGGTGTGAGTTTATTAAGAGAAATTGGAAAAGGGATGCTCTTAGACCACCAAGCAGGCTGCTCAAAAGGAAGAGTGGGTCTTTTTTAATAACATCTTTCTTTCTTTCTTTTTTTTTTTTTTTTTTTTGGTGGTACTGGGCGTTGAACCCAGGGCCTCACTCTGGCATGCTTTGAAAGTGCTGGACCACTGAGCTGCACCCCCAGCTCTTTTTATTTTATTTTTTTTAGTTTTTGAGACAGAGTCTCACTAAATTAGCAGACTGCTTCTGGTCTCCAACTTGCGATCCTCCTGCCTCTGTCTCCCAAGCTATTGGGATTACAGGTATGCGCCACCGCACCTGGCCCTAATAACATCTTTTTAAAAGGCTATGGATGTAGCTTAGTGGGTTTAGCCCATGAGTTTAGATTTTCCACTACCATGTTGATCCTACAAGGTCTTACATGTCTGAAGTTGACTACCAAGAAATGTAACATATCTTTCCTCCCTCAACTTGTTGTTGTTAGGTGCCGTCGAGTTGCATCCGACTCAGCAACCCTCATAGGGTCTTCAATGGCTGACTGTTTCGGGATTGCCTTGGGAGTGGGTTGCCACATTCTTCTCCCATTTTGCGGTGCTGGGAATGGAACTTGGGACCTCAGAGACTGCAGAGCAGTGCTCTACCAACTGAGCTAAATCACAGCCCCCCTCCCTCAATTACATCCTCCATAATGCCAACAGAGATACCTTTGTAAAACTTCAGTCTCACAAAGTCTGGTCATGTCTCTCCCCCTTTCCAACAACTTTAATGTACCAATAAAAAACTTTACTGATATCCCATTACCTGCAGGTCTCTTCGTAGCCTATCTAAACTTCATCTTCCACGTTCTTGGTTATCGCTTCCTACAATATCTGAACTTGAAGCCTACCTGCTCTTTCCCACTTCGTTAACCTGAGCATACTTCAATTCATTGTTCAGAAATTTGCTAAGCTATCAACTTGTTTAATAAGTTATTTACTAGCTACATTATCAAATGTAAGAAACAGTGCTGTGTGTTATAAATATGTGGCTCTTAGATAAAGAGATATAGTGCCTACCCTTAAAGACTTTAACAATCTGATAACTCCCAAACACCATATCTCTGTCAGAGCTACCTCTTTACATTAAATCTAACTATCTTAAATATAGAGGGTGTCAAAAGAATGTATACATACCTTGAGACAAAAACTTTTCAATTTGGCTGTGTTGAGAATGCTTCATATGCTTAGTAGTGCTAGCATTCATTTAATTAACACCATCTTTTGAATGAATGGCATGCTATACATTGCTACTGTAATTCAATTCAACTTTGAAAAGAAATACATAGATAACATCTCTTTGTATGTATATACATTTTTTTGGCATGTTGGTACTCATACTCTACAGCAACTATTTACATGACTGTTTGCCCTTACTACCCTGTGAACAGGAAAGGAGTGTGTTATTCATTTCTGTAGTCTTAGCACCTAGCCAAATAAATTACCAACAGTAGTTGCTCAACGATGCAACAAACAGTATTCAACATAACATGAGCAAAAACAAAACGAAAACCACAGAAAGAAAAAATACCAAATAAATGGCTTTTACAGCAATACTTTGCCACTAGCCATTATCACACTTAAAGGAGCTTTAATTTTAATCTATAATATAACAAAATTTAAGATATATTTATAAATTGATGGTGAATCAACAAACAGTAACTTCAAAATGTGAACTCAGTCCAGTGTTTTACAGCTTCTACCAATATCTTGGGCTGGGATTTAGCTCAGTTGGTAGAGAGCTACGCTGCAGTCTCTGAGGTCCCAAGTTCAATTCCCAGCACCGTAAAAATGGGAGAAGGGCCTGGCAACCCACTCCCAAGGCAATCCCGAAACAGTCAGCCATTGAAAACCCTATGAGGGTCGCTATGAGTCGGATACCGACTCAACGGCACCTAACAACAACAACAACAACAACAACAACCAGTATCTTGGGCAAGACAATCCCTCTTTGGGACAAGACTGCCCCAAACCTTGCAGATATTTAGCAACATGACCCCCTGTTCTCTCAATGTCAGTGGTCCTTTTCAGTCATTATGACAAATCAAAACATACTATACATTTGAAAATGAGCCCTGTAAACAGTCAACCTCTGAGATGAGAACTCTGCTTAGTTTTGTGTTTGTTCAATTTTATCTACAAATAAATCACCTATTCCATAAAGAATAATTGGTATGTATCTCTACAGCAATTAAAATAGGGGCAAAATAAAAATTTTTAACATGAAATTGTTTCTTCAAACAACAGGAACAGATATAATATTTTTAGCCACTATACCACAGAGTGATATACTTAAGCAAAACAGACTACAGGCAGGCTGAAGCAGTACAATCCATTAAGGAAGGGTCTCTGAGAATGTTGAATCTATATGCAGATGACAGAATTGAACAAAACAATTTCTTCAGAAGTGGAATTGTCAAGATGATCTTTCTTGGTGTAAGATAATACATGGAGCCCAATTTTTTTTAGGATAAGGAAAAACTTTATTATTAATACTTAATGTGTGTGTAGGGAGTAGGACCTGGCGAGCCACTCCTGAAACAACTAGCCATTGAAAACCCTATGGATAGCAAAGAAACACTGTCAGATATAGTGCCTGAAAATGAGGCTCCCAGGTTGGAAGGCACTCAAAAGACTACTGGGGAAGAGTTGCCCCCTCCAAGTAGAGTCTACCGTGATGAGGGAAATGGAGTAAAACCCCAGGGTGCTCAACGTGATGATGTGACACGACTAAAAATCTCGAGAAGACAAAAACAAATATTATAATGACATGTGCAAGGAGCTGGAGGCAGAAAACCAAAAGGGAAGAACACGCTCTGTGTTTCTCAAGCTTAAGGAAGTGAAGAAAAAATTCAAGCCTCAAGTGGCAGTAGTGAAAGATTCTACAGGGAAAATATTAAATGATGCAGGAAACATCAAAAGAAGATGGGAAGAATA
>VMDO01011866.1:0-64802 GCA_007922755.1 Pedetes capensis | reverse complement strand
CATCCATTTTGCTGCAGAATACAGGAGTTCATTCTCCTTTAAAGCTCAGGAGTATTCCGTGGTGCACATATACACCACATTTTCTTTATCCAGGATTCACGGTGGGCACCTTGGCTGATTCCAGCTTACTTATTAGTAGCACTGCAATAAACATGCATGCAAGTATCCCCTTTGGTATGCTCATTTCATTTCCTTTGGATATATATAGACAGAAGTAGGATTGCTGGATCGTATTGTAAATCCATTGTTAGTATTCGGAGGAACTACTACATTGTTCTCCTAATGGCTATACTAATTTACATCCCACCAACAGTGTATGAAAACTTCCTCCTGCAGAGAAGCACTGACAACAGTGCCAGGCATGACACCATGTTGAGGAGTGTTTCATTCTGTTGTACGCAGGGCCTCTATGAGTTGCACTTAACTAGATGGCACCTAACAACAACAACTGAAAGAGGCCAGTCACAAGAGGTCATGTGCTTGTGTGTCATTCCTTTTCCATGAAATTTGCAGATAGAAACAGAGAGCAGATTCGTGGTTTCCAAGAGCTGAAAGAAGAGCGTGAGGGTCCCCACGCATGGGTCTGGAGTTTTTTAATGGGGTGATGGAAGTGTTCTTCCTCGTGGGGATGTTTGCATAACCTTATGAGTAGGCCACTGAATTGTACAAAGACATGAATTTAATACTGTGGGAATTATATACATAAATTTGAAAACACTCATTGTGTACCAGGCATTAAGCTATTACTGAGGATACTAGATACCACGAGGCCTGCAGTCATACCTCTGTGGCAACCAATCTGGTCAGATCTCAGAAGCTAAGCAGGGTTGGCCCTGGTTAGTCCTTGGGTGGGAGACTGTCTGGGGTCACCAGCTGCTGTAGGCTTGGGAGAAGGATTCAGCAACTTCTCCCCCTCAAAAGAAATCAGCCACTGAAAACTCTGAAAAGCAGAGAAGCATTGACAATAGTGTTTCCTCTATTGTACATAGGGTTGCTATGAGTTCGACTCGACTCAACAGCACCCAATAACAACAAGAAGATATCATGAGATGGCGTGTACACACCAGTGGAGATGATAGTTGATTATCCAAAAGCACAGCCGTCACATCTCTGTCAGCGTGTTGTGTTGTGGGGGCTTGCATGTTCCTGTGATGCTGAAAGCTATGCCACCGGTATCTCAGATACCACAAGGGCCACCCATGGTGGACAGGTTTCAGCTGAGCCTCTAGAATAAGATGGATTAAGGAGAAGGACCAGGCAGCCCACTCCCAAAACAATTAGCCATTGAAAACCCTGTGAATAGCAGAGAAGCACTGTCAAATATAGTGCAGGAAAAGGAGCCCCCCAGGCTGGAAGGCATTCAAGAAATAACTTGGGAAGAGTTGCTTATTCAAAGTAGAATCAACCTTCATAATAGCAGTAGGGTAAAACCTCTGGGACCTCCTTTACTGATGTGCCATGACTCAGAATAAGAAGAAGCATAGCGACTGCAACAATGGGCTCAAACATACAAAGATCATGTGCATGACACTGGGTTGGGGAGTATTTCATTCTGTTGTACATAGGGTCACTGTGAGTCCGAACCAATTTGACAGCACCTAATAACAACAAGTGGATTGCCAGGCCCTTCTCCCATTTTTGCCGTGCTGGGAATTGCCCCAAGGCAATCCCGAAACAGTCAGCATTGAAAACCCTATGAGGGTCCCTATGAGCCGGATACCGACTAGAAGGCACCTAACAACAACAACAATAACAACAAAGGCACAGAGGAAATGTGTGAAACCTGGCTGTGGCACTATTTTAAAAGCCCAACAACCTCCAGTCTGGTGTATGGCCGAACAGTTAGTTAGAGGCAGGGTTGTCCTTCCTGGATTATCCATACCCCCTGATTTGGGTTGTACCTTTGTCTCCTTTGGGAAGTCAAACTTGTTATTTCTTCTCCCCTGATTCACTTAACTTGGAGATGATGAATTTCTACTTCATTGTGGTTTATGTACTACATATAAGGCATCTTGATTTCTGTGCCCCATTTTCTTAATGTTTACAGTGAGATATTAAACTTATCTCTCCCCCAACACGTAATTCAGAGGCTCAAATATAGTAGTTCTTCTAAAACATGCTTTTAAAAACTTACTCAAGAAATAAGTACAATAATTCATCTATCCCCTAACTTGCATTTTCTGTAATTGTAAAATAATTTTGACTATGTTTTTTATTTTGTTCCACTTTTTTTTTCTTTTTACAGATCTATTGTTTGCAAGTCCCCGCTTTAATGCTAATGATGTTGAACTTGTTCCATGATCTATAAAATAGGAAGGATTTAAGTCTCAAAAGTAGCTCAGCAACGTGCGGGGGTAGAGGACTGCAAGACAGATGATCACGAGGCCTGGTTTAAGCTGCTGCAGCCTCCACTCCCCCAGCTCTTTAGGAAGTTATCCAACACTGCAAGTTATATATAGCCTTTGGATTCAGCTGCCTCACCTGAGAAGTGCATAATTCGCCTGCATAATCTATTTTATAGATTTTATTGTAAAGATGAAATGAAAATAAATGTGTCATTTTGCAAAGTTGAATGCATCCTAGAAGCCAGAACACCACCCTATCATCATTGCTGCCATTATCATTCTTACAAGTATTACTTTAGATACAAACTTGCCTCAGTTGTTTAACGCGGAGAATAAGCTTAGGACACACAATGATGTTTTCTTATTGCTCAAAACCGGTACCAGGTAGGGTCATTGTTGCTGTCTTGGTTATGATTGAAGGGGAATATCGTATTGAACTCATTTGCTTAAATTAGGCAGGAAAATAGAGAGGCCAACAAAATGGTTTTTATTTCTGGGTGGATCGATCATTTGTTGGGCTGTTTTGTCTGACTGTAACATAGCTGGGCTGTGCTGTAACCTCTAGGCAGCGCACATCTCATTATTTTGTAGTGCCCCGAGGTTTTCTGGAAAATGAGATTGAGTTATGGCTGGCTGTCGGTGAGCGCCGGAGAGTGAGGAGTCAGGAGGGCACTATATTTTGTGTCATACGAGATTACCCTGTGATAAATGATTACTGTACAGGGATTGCAGCCTAAACTAATCAGTCACTGGAGGATGGTATTGACAAGTACCCATCACCCCAGCAGCAGGAAGCAGGGAAGGAGCCCATGGAATGTCCAGTTTACAGCTCCTTTGAAGAGCAAGCTATTACCTAGCGAGGGAGAAGGAGAAGAGAGCAGCCACCTGCCACCACCTTTGAACCTTTGCTGGGTGACCTGACATCAAGGGCTATTTCTCAGACTCATTGAGAAAAGCACATCCCATGGTGCTAGTACTGTGTATGTTGTTGTTGTTAGGTGCCGTGGAGTCGGTGTCCGACACATAGCGACCATGTGTACAACAGGAGAAACACTATTGTCAGTGCTTCTCTGCTATTCATAGGGTTTTCAATGGGTGATTTTTTTTGGGGGGGTGGGGAGTGGGTTGCCATGTCCATCTCCAAAGCCCACAGCACCTGGTGTTCCCAGGCGGTCTCCCATCCAAGTACTGACCAGGCCTGACCCTGCTTAGCTTCCAAGATCTGACAGGATCGGATGCCACAGTTGTACGGCTGCAGGTAGTATAATCTGTGGAGATTTTAAATAAAGTAGGAATAGAACAGAGACCATCTGGCTACTTGGCCTGTCTGTAAAGAGATGAGTTTCTCCGAGAACAGAGGGGGCTGGCCTGTACCTTTAGAATCCAGTTAGAAAACATTCTCTTCACTTAGCTTCTCAAAGATACTCCCTGGAGACAAGAGTGGTCTTGGAGAGTGATCTTCCCACCTCAGCTGGCTCCAGGGGTATGGTGGTCTTTGCTTTTCTGCTGAGACTGTGAGTCTAGAATCACTGACGGTTCAGGCTTCTTTGATCCACGACTTTGTCCCCCTTCCTTATAAGTTGGTGCTAGAGATTCTTTCCTCAATATACAGTTACCAACGAGTTCAGGAGAAGATTTTCAGATCATGTTTCTTGCAGCAGGAGAGGGAGCATCTGAGGTCTTGAAAGCAATGAACCTGAAGGAAGAGGGAAGGACAGTGCTGGGGCAAGGGAGGATTGCAGCGTCCCAAACAACCCCGCTTTCTTCCCACGTCTCCATCTGGTCCTGCCCAGACTCCTTCCATGTGGAAGACGATGGAGCAACAGGTGGAACCTTTTGGAGTGAAAGGATAATTGGGGGTAGAGCTAGACAGCTCCCACATTCCCAGCCACACCTTGGAAAGGACAGCAGGTGGGGACAAGCTGGCCTCACCCTCTCTAATGGTCGCCTTCCAGATCCACCCAGGCAAGGCTGAAAGAAATCAGCACCCGCAGATCAAAGGGAACCTCGCCTAGGGTAATGGAGCAGGTCCCACACCCTTCCACAGAACTGTTCTAAGTTCTTAATTCCTTCAGCAAATTGCACAGTAATCCACCTGACCCTTCTTTGGGGATTAGAAGCCACCAGATGAAAGGCTGTCCCCATTTCAGAGTGACTACTGTAATCATGGAAGGTCTTTTTGTTTTCTTTCTCTCAGGCTTTTGTTTTGCTAAACCATACACCACACACACACACACACACACACACACACACACACACACACACAAATACACACACAATATGTATTCATTTTACACAAACTAGAAACAAAAACACATCATTCAACTTCACAAAAACATTGCTACCTGGAAATAAATGTGGTTGGTGTTTGAAGCATAACCTTTACGACATTTTCTCAGTATAACTACACATATATATTTTTAAAAATATTTACTTTAAGGTCTACTTTGCAATGTGATTCTCCTCACTTCTCTTAAGTGCATATTTTCTGTGAAATGTGTATCGACATCATCTTATTAAGAGATCCCTATTTTACCTTCTTTTTTCTTATTTAACCAATCCCATATTATTGGGCAATTGAGTTTCCTCTCTCCTTCCTTCCCCTCTTTCCATTGTTTATCTATATTTATGTATCTGTGCATCTATATATTTGTGTGTTTACCTATCATCCATGTACATATGTGTCATTATTATAAATTAAGTTGCAAAATGCACTCAAATATGAATTATTATTGCTTCATCATGAGATTACTATTATTTCCTTGAAAATTATCTATTTCTAGATAAAAGGAGGCATTTAAGGTATTCATGTATATTACATATTTTGCATTCTCACCATCTGCGTAAGAGTTATCTACTTTGTCACAGCTTAGGTTTTCAATCCTTACTATTTATTAAAATCATTTATGGAGGATTTAGAAAAACGCCAATGCCTGGACCACAGCAACAGATGACTAAAGCAAGTTCTCTAGGTGTGAGGCCCAGGTATCAGTATGTTTAAAATGCTCTCTGAGCGCTTCTAATGCTCAGCCAGGGTGAAGACTGGTCCAAGACCAACCTCCTTTGCTGCTACTCTGTGTCCTTGGCAGACATCATCAATTAAAGCCATCTTTCTTCTGGAGCCTGACTTCACTGTTTCCATCCTTCATTAACCAATGCACCAGATAGCCACCAAAAAAGGACAGATGTTGACCTAATAGATAGTTCAGACTTCCTACGACCTTAATTACTTTTTTTTTTGTCCAGGTATCCTACCAATTACTTAGAGAGAGTATTTAAACTTCCCAGGTATGATTTAGTGAATGATCTATGTCTCCCTTTAATTTAATTACGTCAATGTTTGTTTTATGTAATTTCAAGTTCTGACATTTTGTACATACCCATTAATAATTCCTATGCTTTCCAGATGAGCTTTTTCTTTTACCATTCATATTTGTCTTAATTACTGATAATATCTTTTGTCCTGAAGTCTTATTTAAGATTTATTATAGCTAGTCCAGTCTTTTTATGCTTATAGTTTGTACTGTATATCATTTATTTATTTTTAACTTGTTAGGTGCCATTGAGTCAGGTCTGACTCATAGCGACCCTATGTATAACAGATGAGACCCTCCCTGACACTGTGCCATGCCCAGCACTATTGTCAGTGCTTCTCTGTTATTCATAGGGTTTTCAATGGCTGATTATTTTGGGAATGGGCTACCAGGTCCTTCTCCCTAGCCTGCAACACCTGGGTTCCCAGGGGTCTCCCATCCAAGGATTAACCAGGCTTAGCTTTAAAGATAGGCACGACTGGATGCCAGGATGTTACAGCTGCCGACATTTTAGGTGTAGGATGATTGTAATTATAAATCAACACAGTTAGTTCACACATACTTGGGGGAATTATATAGGCAGGGAAAGGTGAATCAGAGAAATTTTTGACCAGTGCAGTTAGATGGAATATTACTACAATCGTATTGAGAAGACTGGTCAGTCACGAGTTAGATCTTTGTGAAGCTATGAATGATTAACCAGGTCTGCCATACATCTGAGCAAGCTTACAAAATAGTCATGAATTGGTAGGTCAGATAATAAGGTCAAGAGTACTGGATCCTTTCCTGGAGGTGGAGTAGCTCTCATTAGACAAACCTCCACTATCTTACCTCCAGGCATTGCTTAGTGCATCTCTTGTAGAGATGCACTAGTTGGATCTTGCTGTTTTAACCAAGCTGACAATCTCTGATAATTAATTGGGGTTTATTCCACCAATTTATTGCTTGTATTTTTGTTGTTGTTGTTGTTCATCCTGTTTTCTTTTCGTTTCCTTTTCTTTTGTGCTTGATTTTGTTTTTTGTTATTCTTCTGTTCCTCCTTCATGCCTTTTTTTTTTGAATGATTTTAATATACTTTTAATTTTCCATTTTACTTTTTGTATTGGCTATTGGGATAGAGGGCTGGGATTTAGCTCAGTTGGTAGAGTGCTGCGCTGCAATCTCTGAAGTCTTGAGTTCAATTCCCAGCACCGCAAAAATGGGAGAAGGACGTGGCAATCCATTCCCAAGGCAATCCTGTAACAGTCAGCCATTGAAAACCCTATGAGGGTCGCTATGAATTGGATACTGACTCAACGGCACCTAACAACGACAACAACAATTGGGATAGATTCTTGCATTGTATTTTTAGTGGTTATTTACGGAACTGCAGTATAGATCCTTAACTGTACATAATGTATTTGGAGTTGATATTTCTCTAAAATATAGCAATTATATAAATAGAATATTTTAAAACTCAACCTCAGAGTTCCTCATCTCTTTTTGAAGGCATTTAAGCCCTCATGCTCCTACTCTTTCCTTATGTAATCATTAATACACCTTTTGCATTTAAAAGTGCCTCCTCACAGATTTCTTTCCTTTTCTGTCCTTTCCCCTCTTTCTTTTTGTGCTAGTCAGCCTTCTGTTGTTGTAACAAATACCTGAAAGAAACAATAAAGATTTATTTTGGCTCATGGCATCAGAGATTTTAGCTTGTGGTCACTTGGGTCCATTGTTTCTAGGCGTGCGGTGGAACAGAACCATCATGGCACTAGGGCATGGTGGAGGAAAGCCGTTTAACTCATGGCAGCCAGGAAAAGGGAGACACACAGATAGAATATACCCTTCAGAGACACATCATCCCGTTACCTACTTCCTCCACAAAGGTCCCCCTCCATGGATGAGGTTAGAGCCCTCGTGATCTAGTCACCTGGCAAGGCCCCACCCCTGAACACTTCTGCAATGAGGACCACGCCTTCAACACAGGAGTCTACAGTGCCATTTCTTGTCCAAACCATAGTACTTTTCTTCTTTCATCTTTTCTTTCCCAGATTTTTACCCTTTTGCTCAAATATGTGTAATACATTGGTTAGGAAAATGCACTTTGAAGTTGGACAGCTTTGTCTGAATTCCACCTTCCCCATCTAGCTGTCATAGGCTTGTGGGAAGTCAATCTTCAGTTTTCATATCTGTAAAGTAGGTATGGTAATAATAGATCCCACATCATCAGACAACTACTATTAATCAGCTGGCAATGTACAAAGCACCTAATATAGCGAATGGTACATCAAAGTGTCATCACATACATTTATCCACTGGTGACCTAGGAGTTACACATCTGATTTAATTTCCAACAGAAACTACCCCTTTTGTTTAGAAAAATAAGTGAAACTCTACTTCTCTAATGGCATCAAATACAATATTATACCTTCTAAATCAACCAGTATAAAAGATTAGGCACCCTTTCCCCATTCTTACAAATTACCCATTGTTAGAATATTTTTAAATCTAGATGATGATGATGCTTCTAAATATTCTCTCTCAGTAATTCTCTGATATTTTCTTGTTCGATCATGTTAGCAATAATTATTAATTTCTTCACTGGCTCTTTTTTCCTGGTCTGATTTCTCTCCATGAACTACTTTTTGACATATATTCTCTAAAATTGACTTATTTGCTTTTATTCATGATTAAGTTAGTTGGGTGATTCTTCTGAAATAATTTGAGAGGTGTTTGGGTAGGGTTGAGGGCAGGGCACTATGGACAGCTTATATTGCTCTGAGTTTCTATTTGTTTCCTTGTAGAGTGCTGTGCTGCAGTCTCTGAGGCCCCAAGTTCAATTCCCAGCACCGCAAAAATGGGAGAAGGGCCTGGCAATCCACTCCCAAGGCAATCCCAAAATAGTCAGCCACTGAAAACCCTATGAGGGTCACTATGAGTCGGATACCGACTCGATGGCACCTAACAACAACAACATGTGAAGTAGCTCAGTAGGACATGGGTTTCTGTAATCTTTGCCTACCTTATTCTCGTTATTTTTAGGAATTGGGTATAGTGGAGGAGAAGTGTGAAGATACTCTTCTTCCCCACTTGTGGGAAGAGAGAAAATCAGGAGCTTCCTGTTATGCCTGCTTGCTGAATTGCCATCATTCTTGATATAAGAAACTTCACCACAGGGTCTATATGTAGAAATCTTCTAATGAATTTAATTTGCTACATTCTGAGACACCTTTGCCTGAAGCTTCAAGTGAATTTCAGCATGGAAATATGAGCCTCCTTAACTTCTTTGATGATTGTTAAAAGGATGATTTCATTGACTGGATTATATATTTTTGATTACTCTTCCCATCTATATTATTGAAAATCTTCCTTTACATTAGATTTAGTTTTTATGGTATTTGCTGAAGAGCTGATGACCACAATCCCGATAGTAACGGTACAGCTTAATTTAAACCATCTCTCCCCGTAGGCACTGCATGTCGTGTCCTGGAGCAGAGTGAACTTGCTGGGTTCAGGAGCACCTAAATTAGAGAGTGGCGTTAAATCAGAAGAGTTCAAATTCCTATCTGAGGACCGACAACCAGCAGGTGCCAAGTACCCCAGGGTATATGTAACACTCCAGATGCTGTGACGCCTTCTCTGAGTCATTGCTAATGACTAGATACAAGACTTTTACCTCTCTGTGCCTCAATTTCAAGTCACATGGGAGACGGTAATAGGACATATCAACACATGATTCTACAGCAGAGTGAGGAATTCCCATGATGCCCTTCTTTATCCAGATATAAAGATAGGGGGAAAGCTCATGAATATCTGTAAAATGATCTCCCTGCTCAGTTAGCCTGTATTTACCATTGTTTTTAATAATCGACTTTTAAGATTTTTTTACAAAATGAAATGCAAGTTTTAAGTATACAGTTCATTGAGTTTTGAGTTTTGATAAATGTTTATACTCATGTAAACATCACTCCTACCAAGATAAAGATCATTTCCATCACTCCAAAGAGTTTCCCTCTCACCCCTTCCTAGTCAATCTCCCAAACTCCCCCAGTCCCCACCCAGACAGCTACTGATGGATTTTCTGTCATTTTGAATGAGTTTTGCCTTTCCTAGAACATCTTGTAAATGGAAGCACACAGTGTGTTTTCCTCTCAGCCTGTGTGCCTAGTCTTCCTTTGTCTGGTTTTATTGTTGTGTTATTGTTTGTTTGCTTTTGTTTTGATAGTTTTTTTTTTCTGCAGTGCTGGGGATGAAATCCAGGCCATCATGCATGTTAAGCAAGTGCTGTACCCTGTATGGGTATGACCCTTGAGTCATATCCATAGCCCTGTTTTTTTAATATAATCATTCACATTATTTTATCAATAGTTTATCCCTTTTTTGATAAGTAGTATTCCATTGTGTAAATTTACTACTTCGTTTACATATCTAAATCTCTCTGAAGTTTGTGAACCCCTCCAAAGCGGCCATTGTTCCTCACCTAGGACTGTACACAAAATCGATGTGGAGTAAACGTATCTTGAATAACTGAATGAATGAGAACATTTGAGGACACTGATCCTCATCTCTACTGGTCAGGCTTGTATCCCCCTGTTGCAATCCAGATGGGAGATGGGCCTAGAAGATGGTGGTACAAGTAGATGAGGCCAGGTGGGTATGAATTGTTGATGACATTTCTCCTGCTCTCAGGCAGGGTTCCCAAAAGTTTCCGCCTCATTTTGGAGCTTGAGTGTGAGATGCAGGAAAAATGTGGAAGGAGATGAAATGGTTGCCAGAAGCAAGGGAGACAAGGTGAGTAGTTCTACAAGTGAGACGCGATGCAGAGGGGTACTGCCTGGGAGGGAGAACATTCCAGACCTTGGCCCAAAACTCAGAAAGCATTTCTCAGTACTTAGGTCTTACTGGATAAGTGACTTAGTTACCCTGGCCCTCCATGTATTCATACATAAGAGGAAAAGAATGGGTTCACTGATTTATGAGTCCTTCTAGCTCCCAGATATTATACGACTTATTTTATATTGCTGAAAAGGAGAAATAAATTCACCATGCACTCTCAAACTCTACTGGCAAGGCCTGGGGTAGCAGTTATTTGAAAGAGTTTGGCTTTCCCAGGCAAGTCCTCAGCAAGAACCTATTCTTAGACTCTAATCCAGGGCTGTCCACTAGGCAGGTGAACCAGCTGGGGAAAGTTACAGCTGGGCAATGCTGGCCCTGGGTAAGGAGGAGGCCAGAGTCCAAAGGTCAGGCCACAGAAGACTGGGCAGGGTAGGCAGGTTCTTATCTGAGAACAAGGAAAAAGTTCATCCATCTTTGTTATTTCCACAACAGTACAGAGAGATGGCTGTTACAAGACCAGGGGCTGAAGTCTAGCAATGAATATCCGGAAAACTCAGGAAAACTCACTTCTTATTTACTTCAAAGGGACTGAGTATTATATGTGATGAGAATGTATGTTTCATCTTTAGTAAAGGTGACTGTGATCCTCGGTTCTTATTTTTCAATTTCATAGATAGAGCATTCATTGTTGGAAGTAGAAGCTAAGGAAGTCCTTTAGGCAAACATGGGTGTTTATTATGAAAATCATTTTTTAATCTCCCTGCCTAAGACACATATTCCTCTGTGGCTTGGCTTCCCCTGGATGAGAGGGATGAAATTCAGGCATAATAGCTTATGGTAGAATCTTAAGAACAAATGATCGATCTTCCCATTTCCATCAGCATCTAGTTAATTCCAATTTTGGTCTCCTTACCAATGAAAATGAAACTTTCTGTCAGAGAGTCTATAGGTGCTTAATTTCAATGCTGTTGCATTCCTATGGAAATGAGAAAGTCTACACTTTGGGCTGAGATTTAGCTCAGTTGGTAGAGTGCTGCTCTGCAGTCCCTGAGGTCCTAAGTTCGATTCTCAGCACCACAAAATGGGAGAAGGACGTGGCAACCCACTCCCAAGGCAATCCTGAAACAAACTGTCATTGAAAACCCTATGAGGGTCACTATGAGTCGGACTCGACTTGACGGCACCTAACACACACACACTTATTTTGCTACTCGAAGGGTCAGAAGCACTCTTTGTGGCTGGTGGAATTTTATGCAGTTTATAGGCTGTTCTTCAGTCTGCTAATTTTACTCAGGAAGTCTCAAAGAAAGCATTGAATTAGTCCATTTTCCATTACTATAATGAAATGCCTCAGGCTGGGTAACTTCTAGGAAAAAAGGTTTAGTTTGCTCAGCATTTTGGAAGATGAAATTTTAAGCATCGTGATGCTGGCTCTAGCAAGGGCCCCCTGGCCACATCAGCTCATGGCAGATAGCATTACAATGGGAATGTGTGAGAGGGAAAGATCCAGTAGTGAGACAGGAAGATGGAGTGTGGGGAGGGGCCACTAAAATTCTCCACTAGGCCTCATCTCTTTTTTTTATTGGAAATTTTTAATGTACACCTTAATGTGATTCATTCTGACATTCTTTTCACTGTGACATTTCCATATATACATTTTGTTATACATTATTCATATAGGTTCGCCCTTACCCTCTTGTATGCTTCCCCCCATCCCACCCTCCCATCAAAGACTTTTCTACCATTTACTTGTCTTTTTACGGTAATATTTTTCTATAAATCCTTGGGTTCCAGTTCTGTTTAAGATAGAAATTTTCCTGCAGTGAACTTTCTTTTTACCTTGTCAGAACTATTACATGTATTTTCTAGACCATCTATAATAACTCCATTCTTAGCTTTTTTTTCCTTTTATTATGATCCGACCTTTGTATAGGACTTTTTCCTTCTTATAATTTTGATTCAGCTCCCTCATATGAGTGAGAACATGTGGTGTTTCTCTTTCTGAGCTTGTGTTCGTTCATTTAAAATAATTTTCTCTGATTCCATCCATTTTGCTTCTAATATAGGCCCCACCTTTTAAAGGTCCCACCACCTCTTAACGTTGCCACACTGGGACCAAGCTTCCAACATGTGGACTTTGGGGGAAAGAAACACATCTAAACCACAGCACTGTGTTAGTGATTGTATACAGTCTTCCCAATATTTTTCCTTGGGTTGTGATTAATACCCACAAAAGGCATGAGATGATAAAAACCGTGCATGCACACCTTCCAAATGAATTACAGTCAGACCCAACAATCCTGGTGTAATATGTTTGTTTGCTACAGCTGATTGAACATGATGTAAATTCTAAGGATCACTGTGAATGTGGGTGACTTTGGTCTTCAGTGAATGACTAGGGCAGAAGGTGGCACTGACATCCGCCATGGGCAGGCTGTGTGCCACTCGCTCAGCGTCTCTGGGCTTCAGTGTCCTCACCTGTACAATGAAGACATTAGAAGTACTAATTTTGAGTTTCCAGGTTTATGTCTAGCCAAGATGTCGGACTCAAACAGCTGCAGGATCCCTTTGCCAAGAGTAATCTTGGAAAGACCAAGGAGGGCGAATGCCAGGAATTGGAGAAGGCTGTAATAAACCTGGGTGAAGGAGTGTGTGTGTGTGTGTGTATATAGGAAATTGGCTGGGAAAGGATAAAACAGGAATGATTTACTAGAATTCTTCTCCTGCTTTTTCATTGCCATTGCCTTGGGACAAACAAGTGCCTTCCCCACACCTGCCATACCTTGATCTCTGCTCCAGGAGTTCTTAGGATTGAAATTGGAGCAATGCTGAAGCCCTGCACTCGTGAAAACCTCAAAAGAACAGATGGGGGAAGTTAACTACCCAGTAATTCAGTAAAAAAAGAAAACTGGCAGGCAGTCCCTTCTAGCTACATGCGAGCAACACAGAACAGGAACAAGGAAACAGAACAAAACTAAGAAAAAAGTAGATGTGGGAACTGAAAAAGATAAAGTAAGGCAAACAACCAACTAAAATAATGTGAGAAAGGACAGAGCTGAGAAATGACTTGGTGAATTAGAATACAGATTGAAGAAATTTCTCAAATGGGAGAAGAAAAACAAAGAAATATAAAATCAAGAAAAGGCAAGATATATACAGGAGAGACATGAAGTGCTGAAATCCAGGTAATAAAAGTCCCATAAGTAGAAAGATTTTACACCTAGGGGTAAAATGATTGAAAATGAGAGATAAATGTTTGCTGAATTAAAAAGATAAAAGGAACCAATGAAGAGATATAAGAAAAAACTTGTCCCTACATATGCTGTGAGGCAGTTTAGAAATAATCAATAAAAATGCCTAAAATCTTACAGAGAAAAAGAGTTGATTAATATAAAGGGGGCAGACTGTCATCAAACTTTCAACAGCAAAGGTAGCTACAAGAAGAAAATAGTAGGAAGTTTAGAAAGACTTAAAGAATGGGAACTTAGAACATCTAATTTTATTTTTACCATCCTCCCTAAACTTACATGAGGCATGATTGACAAGTAAAAGGTATATATGTTTAAAGTATAAAATGTGATACATTGATATACATACACATTGTAAAATGATTACCTCATCAAATTAATTTGCATATCTCTTACCTCATATATTTACCTCTGTGTGTGTGTTAAGCACATTTAAGATCTATGCTCTCTACAAAGTTTAAGTACACTATATGCTATTATTATTAACTATGGTCACATTAATGTACATTGTCTCTAGATCTTATTCTTATTATAACTGAAGCTTTGTTCCCTTTAACCAGTGTCTTCCTATTTATTTCATAGCCTACATCCAGGTAACCACTATTCTTCTCTCTGTCTCTATGAATTCAACATTTCTGTTTCTTTTAAGATTTCACATATAGCAAGGTCATGCAGCATTTGTCTTACTGTGTTTGGCTTATTTTACTTAGTGTATTGTCCTCCAGGTTTGTTCATATTGTATGTTGTATCAAATGGCAGGATTTCCTTTTTTTAATGAGTGAACAATCTTTGGGTATGTGTGTTTGTGTGTGTATAAGTATATGTGTGTGTGCGTGTGTGTGTGTGTGTGTGTGTGTGTTGTGGTTTTGTTGTTAGGTGCTGTTGAGTCAGGTTCAACTCATAGCAACCCTATGTATAACAGAACAAAGCTCTACACAATTCTGTGTCAGGCACATCATCTTTTTTATGTTTAAGCCCATTGTTGCAGACACTGTGTCAATCCATCTAGTTTAGGGTCTTCCTTTCTTTCACTGACCCGAAACTCTTCCAAACATGATGCCCCCCTTGAGGGATTGGTCCCTCCTGACATCATGTCAGACACAGTCTAGCAATCCTAACTTCCAAGGAGCACCCTGGTTACACTACTTTGAGGACAGATATGTTGACTCTTTTGTCAGTCCAGAGTATAATCAGTATTCATCTCCACTATGATAATTCAAAAGCATCAATTCTTTTTCTGTCTCCCTCATTTATTGTCCAGCTTTCACAACCATATGATGTGATTGAAAATATCATGACATGATTCAGGTGCACTTTTGTCTTCAATGTGATGTCTCTACTTTTTAGCACTTTAAAGAGACCTTTTGCCACAGCTTTTCCCAAAGCAATGCATCTTTTGATTTTTTGGCTGCTGCTTCCACAGATGTTGATTGTAGAACCAAGTAAAGCCAAATCTTGGACAACATCAATCTTTTCTCCATTTATAATGAAGCTGTGTACTGACCCAGTTGTCAGGGTTTTTATTTTTCTGATGTTGAGATGCAATCCATACTGAAAGCTATGTTCTTTGACCTTTGTCAGTAAATGTTTCAAATCTTCTTCACTTTCAGCAAGAAGAGTAGTGTTAGTGCATAACTCAGGTTGTTAATGAGTTTTCCTCCAATCAAGATGCCGTGTTCTTCTTCATAAAGTCCAACTTCTCAGATTATTTGCTCACCATAGAGATTGAAGAGGTATGCTGAAAGAATACAGCCATAATGCACAACTTTCTTGACTTTAAACTAGTCAGTATTTCCTTGTTCTGTACACAGAACAGGAACAAGAAAACAGAACAAAACTAAGAAAAAAGTAGATGTGGGAACTAAAAAAGATAAAGTAAGGCAACCAACCAACTAAAATAATGTGAGAAAGGATAGAGCTGAGAAATGACTTGGTGAATTAGAATACAGATTGAAGAAATTTCTCAAATGGGAGAAGAAAAACAAAGAAATAATAGTTTTCACATTTGGTTGTATCCTCTTTCTTGGGAATAGGCACAAATATGGATCTTTTCCAATCAGATGGCCAGGTAGCTGTTTTCTGAATCTCGTAGCATAAACAAGTGAGCACCTCCAGTGCTGCATCTGTTTGTTGAAACATCTCTATTGCTATTCCATCAATTCCTGGAGCCTGGTCTTTTGTCAGTGTGGTTAAGGCAGCTTCTACTTCATTCTTCAGTACCACTGGTTCATGATCATACACAATCTCTGGAAATAGTTGGTCACCCATCAATTCTTTTTGGTATAATGTGCATCATTTAATATTTTTCCTGTAGAATCCTTCACTTGAGCCTTGAATTTTTTCTTCAATTTCTTAAGCTTGAGAAAAACAGAACATGTTCTTCCCTTTTGGTTTTCTTTTGGTTTTCTATCTCCAATTCTTTTCCTATATCATTATAATATTTGTTTTTGTCTTTTTGAGCTTCCTTTTGAAATCTTCTGACTTACGTGAGATCACAAAACAAACCATATGTCCTTTTTACTCACATTGTCAGGACTCAATATCACTGATGTTTCTCCTGTCTTGCCTTCCTCTGGCCCTATGAGGGACCAAGCTTCCTGTTCATACATAGAACTAGATTTTCTTGCCTACAGTAGTCAGAGATGTTATACAAAGTCAACTAGGACAGAAGAGAGTAAAAATTAACATTAGTCTCTCCACCACCCATGGACCATCACATAGGGATCATGAAATTTAACCCTTCCTACTGAATTATTATGGGAGAAGGGCCTGGCAATCCACTCCCAAGGCAATCCCGAAACAGTCAGCCATTGAAAACCCTATGAGGGTTGCTGTGAGTCGGATACTGACTCGATGGCACCTAACAACAACAACAACTGAATTATTAGTCATTTCTTAAGCCTCTGTTTCTTCAGGAAGTTCATGCAGATTCTCTATTAAGAAAAGTGAAAATTCAGTGCCTTTGCAATCCTGTCCATGATCTTCCAAGTTTAAGTTTTTAGGTTGTGGGCCAGGCATGGTGGCGCATGCCTGTAATCCCAGCGGCTTGGGAGGCAGAAGCAGGAGGATTGCAAGTTCAAGACCAGAGGCAGCCTGTGTAATTTAGTGAGACCCTGTCTCAAAAAGTGAAAAAAAAAAAAAAAAAAAAAAAAAAAAAGTTTTTATTTTGTGGACAGGTCCCCATTAGTGTTTTATGATAAGAACCTGTATGTCTTGACCCTCGAGATGTGTGGCTTCCTCTGCCTCTGCATCATTTCACACAGTGCCTCCAATTACCTCATATTCTCACATCTACCCACACCCGAGTCTAATTCACATTCAGGTGTTGGCAATTCCTTAAATGGAAAAAAATTAATTGGCCATGCTAATCCATTCTTCCTTTCAACCACTCCTTGTGTATAGAGCGACTGTGTAAACACAGCAGTGGAGTGATGGCAAGCACTGGCAACCATTCAGTCACAAACAATGATGACAAGTGTAATGAGCAATGTTGATGGTGTTAGGTGCCATCGAGTCCAGTCCTTCTCATGGCATTTCAGTGTACAACAGACAAAACACTCCCCACCAATGAGCCATAACAAGCACTATGTCAGCACTTCTCTGCTACTGATAGCATTTTCCATGGCTGATTGTTTCAGGAGTGGGATGTTGAATACTGCTCCCAAGCCTACATTACCTGGTATTCCCAGGCAGTCTCCCATCCAAGGACTAACCAGGCTGGCCCTGCTTAGCTTCCGAGATCTGATGGAATCAGATGTCAGGGTGCTATGGCTGTAGATGTGATGAATAATAAGTAAATATAATAAGAATAGTAATAAATGAAATAAATTATTGCATTATGTTCTTTTTACAACATGTACAGTGGTTCTATCATTTTCCCCAAACCCAGCTCTCAGCCACAAATCTAATCTGCATCTGAGTCTTTAGTCCTCTAAAGCTGCTGAAAGGGTGCAGATTAGATTAGAGAATATATGGTATATTGCTTCTCTCTCCAAACTATCTCTTGTCTTTGTTCCCATCCTCCATTCACCTTGCCGTTCATTTTACGTAGTCACAGTCTAAAGCTTCTGTATTTCATTCTGCAGCTGAAAAGTCATTATGGTTTCATCTATAAATGGATTTTGAAAATTAAGCAATTACAATTCATATTTAACTCATTATGATTATCTAAATATAATTTTCTACACAGCCAAGCAGTGAATTTGATCCATAAAGAAGGCAACTCTAATTCTATGGCATTAAATATATGATCCCCACGTGTCTGTCAAGCTGCCATACTGTGGGGGTTTACATGTTGCTGTGATGCTAAAAGCTATGCCATTGGTATTACAGATACCAGCAGGGTCACCTATGGTGGACAGATTTCAGCTGAGCTTCCAGACTAAGACAGACTAGGGAGAAGGACATGGCTAACCTATTACCAAAACAATTAACTATTGAAAACCATTCACACACACACACACACACACACACACACACACATATACATACATACATATACATATACACATATGTATATGTGTACATACATATAAGTGTGTGTATGCATGTGTATATATGTATATATATTCTACTCTGATGTCTGATCCTGTTAGATCTTGGAAGCTAAGCAGGGTTGAATAGGTTAGTACTTGGATGGGAAACCACGTAGGAATACCAGGTAGGTGCTTTAGGCTAGGGAGAAGGACCTGGCAGCCTACTCCCAAAACAATCAGCCACAGAAAACCCCATGAATAGCAGAGAAGCATTGACCATAGTGCCAGGCATGGCACAGTGCCATGGAATGTTTTGTTCTCTTGTACACAGGGTCGCTGTGAGTCAGACTCATCTCAATGGCACCTAACAACAACATAAGTGTAGATGACTTTGGTCTTAAGTCTACTAAGACTTTGGTCTGAAATTCTACTAATGTAGTACTGACATCCACTACCAACAGTCTATATACCAGTCATTTAACTTCTTTGAGCTTCAGTGTCCTCTTCACTAAAATGTACACCATATATTAAATATATCTATGTATGTACACTCATAATGACCAATATCATTATCAATACACAGATATATAATACCATATATATATATATATGCATACATATATTTTCAAATCAGTCTTATGGTCCTTTGTAGCTCTGTGGTATCTGTTGTAATGTCTCCTCTTGCATTTCTGGTTATATTTATTATTGTATGGGACCACATTCAGTGAAGCTGCCACTGGGGCTTGGCTTTGCCTTTTCAAAGCAGCTCTCCTTGCTCTGAAGTCCTTAAGGTCCCAATGGTTAAGTGGAAGTGCGGGAATCATGGTAAAATCACCTTGTGTGTATGTGAGATTCTAACCAACCCACCCTGGGAGGTTTGTGTCAGAGAATTGAGAAGTTATGGCAATTATCCATTGCCCCATGTTGTACAGGAAAGTAAAAGTAGAAAATCAGAAAGTGAGTAAACTTCTTAAGTTAATTTCTCGTCCTAGCTATTTTAAAGTTGAAATAGATGCACATTAAATGTAAAATTATGTAACTGTCATTTTAAGAACTGAAATCATTTAGCTATAATTTCACTAGTTTTTTAAAAAAAAATCAGTGGAAATAAGGGAAGGAAGAGGAAGAGAGAGAGAGAGGAAGCTAGGAAGAAGAAAGGAGGGAGGGAGACAATCAGGAAAGAAGGTATGGGGGGAAAGAAGGATGGAAGGAAAGAAAACAGAAGAGAGAAAAGCATCGAGAAAAATGGAAGCAAGTTCGCTGAATGTTTGTGTCTTGGCATCTCAACAAAACTGAGTTCTCAAAGGAGGCGGTCCAATATCTCCACGTAGCACCTCACTCACTGGCTAACTTGTTCCCAAAACTTGAGCTCTGGTTCAATCTCCCCTCACTAGCGATATTAAAGAAAGCATTGAAGAATCTAGTAGTATGCATGGATGTGAATGCTGTCTACTCTGATGACACCTTGCTGGTATTTATATAGGTAGAAAACACACACACACACACACACACACACACACACACACACACACTAACACCCATTGTATATAGAGAAGACAAACCCTCCACAGTGTTCTCCTCTCCCTCGATCTTTTCCTTCCCAGCTTATTTTCCTTTCTCCCCTCCTCTTTCTCCTAAATCTCCACACATTGCTTGCCTTCTGAAGGTGCCAATTCCTGAGGGAGAAGGAAGGGATTAAATCTCTGTCCTCGCGGTATTAGAATGCAGCGCTCAGCAATTTCTGTTTTATGGCACACATGTAAATTACTATGTGGAATTTAATAACCCAATTGAGCATCCTTTAGTTGGAGCCAAATTGGAATTTATTTCCTGGTTTCTGAAGGGGGTCTCCGGGCTTGAGAATGGGACAACTTCTCACAGATGGCGGCACTCTGATTTAAAGGATTTTGTCTGCTGAGAGATCAGTTCCAGACCTGCCCAAATAGCAGAGCTTGGGGTAAGAACAAAGCGGAAGGTGGTAATTTGTTAAGAAAGGAAGGAAAAACAATAATATTTATTTGATGACATTTTCTCATGTTCTGATGGGGGGTAAATTACAGGCCTAATGGCTTCCCAGTGTTGAGGGTTTGCCTGGAACAAAGCTTCCTAGGAGGCCGAGGGCTTTAGAGTTAAAGAGAACGAAGCAGAGAGGAAATACTCCTTATTGTCACCACCAGGGCTTCATATACAAGATAAGCACTTCCAATAACACTGCTCAGCTCCAGACCCTCTTTCCCTGCTCTTCTTACACTGATTACAGAATGAGCAACAAAAGAAGAATGGAAAATGTATGTTGTTGTTAGGTGCCGTTGAGTCAGTATCCGACTCATAGTGACCCTCATAGGGTTTTCAATAGCTGATTGTTTCAGGATTGCCTTGGGAGTGGATTGCCAGGGCCTTCTCCCATTTTTGCAGTGCTGGGAATTGAACTCAGGACCTCAGAGACTGCAGTGCAGCGCTCTACCAACTGAGCTAAATCCCAGCCCCCAAAATATATGTAGAATACCAATAATGAAAATACCAGTAGGATGCACTAGAGCTGCAAAGCTCTTTCATGATTGGTCGTTATTAATCCTTCCAACAGCACTGAGTGGTGGTACTTTACTAACATTCTGTAGGTGAGGAATGCCTGTAGTGGTGCCTCCCTGGTATCCGATCTTGTCAGATCTCAGAAGCTAAGCAGGGTTGGGTCTGGTTAGCACTTGGATGGGGGGCCGCCTTGGAATACCAGGTGCTGTAGGCTTGGGAGAAGGACCTGGCAACCCACTCCCAAAACACAATTAGAAAATACCTCCCTATCTCCCAGTGATAAAGGCAAGATGTCTCTGATAACCCTGCACACAGATGTCAAGCTACCAGGGGCCATGGGTGGGCACTTTCTCCCAGCAAAGAAAACCCTATGAATAACAGAGAGGCACTGACAATAGTGTTTCATCTGTTGTACATAGGGTCACTATGAGTCCAACATCGACTCAACAGCATCTAACAACAACAACGTAGGTAAGGAAACGGAGTCTTCCTGTTCCTTGCATGTGATAGACTAGGTTTTGAGTTGACCTTGGTACAAGTGTCTCCTGTCATTGCCTAAAGAATTCATTCCCTGTTCTTTTCGCAGGAGTCCCAGACCTCTCCCAACAGTGGCTCATTCAGGCCCAGAAAAGACAAATCTCGATGGGTCTTGAGGGTCAAGCTATGCCAAGATGACCCTGGCCTGGTGGCCCCATCTGCTCCCACTGCTCAGTCCAGACCCTGGCAGCCTCCTTCTGCCAGGCAGGGGCTTGCTGCCTTCCGGGGAAGCCAGGCTCAGGAACAGCAGGGGCTTTGAAGACTGGCCCAGCCAAGTTTGAACACAAATTCCATCGTCTGCTAACTCGGTGAGCTCAGAAGGATTATTTAGCACTTTAGGTTTCACATACTTCCCCTTTCAATTGGGGGAAATAATTTGTACCTCTCATGATTGTGAGGATCAAATGCTGTGAAGAAATGAAAGGTTAGTGAGCAGAGCTATTAGCTCCTGGCAAGAGCCCTCCTGGATTGGTTGTGTTTGTGATATTGCTCCAGTTGGGATTTCCAAGGAGACGCGTGACTGTACCTTAAGGAGAGATTAGATTTTTCATGCCTCTCTTTTTTTAGAGGGGAGACACAGCGAAAGGGACAGATAGACAGACAGACGTACAAATGTATGCACACACACACATTCCCATCCCCTCAGGATAGAATTGCTCAGAATTTCCTCTAAGGTGGGAAGGACGCCTCTCTACTTCTGTATCCAAATCCTGCCTGCTATTTATGATTATAGGATGTAAGAATAATGGCAGAAAGAGCACTGGATTAAAAACCCTTGTGCCCCCGAATCCCAAACTCTCCCACTTCATATCAGGGTGACCCTGAGTCATTCACTCTGCCTTCCTGAGTCTCATAAATAATACCTCCCCCAATGGTTCATGGTGTTGAAGGAATTTAAAAGATACCAGACATGTAGAGGGGGCTGAGATTTAGCTCAGTTGGTAGAGCGCCACGCTGCAGTCTCTGAGGACCCGAGTTCGATTCCCAGAACCGCAAAAATGGGAGAAGGGCCTGGCAATCTACTCCCAAGGCAGTCCTGAAACAGTCAGCCATTGAAAAACCCTATGAGGGTCGCTATGAGTCAGATACCGACTCGATGGCACCTAACAACAACAAGAAGAAGACATGTGGAAGGCTTTTAAATTACAAAGTAGCCTCCGACACAAAGCTGCAGCATGTATTTCTTTTGAAATTCCTCCAGGAGACTACTACTTTAAAAAGTTTTCTTCATAAAACTGACTACAGTCCTCTTTGCTGGGAGAAAGTGCCCACCCCAGGGCCCCTGGTAGCTTGACCTCTGTGTGCCGGGTTATCAGAGCCATCTTTCCATTCTCACTGGGAGATGAGGGGGTATTTTCTAATTTGGGAGAATAGAGGAAGAGATCATACCCTTCTTCCATCTTGGCAGGTCATAAATGCCTTCCAAACACAGCCACTCACCTTCAAATAAATGGATCCCCATGGCCAGGTTTTTGTAAGAGGTTAATTGAAGGTGTATCACACGATTTCGGGGAATCTCAGGACAGGCTTGCACATGGTGCTGTTTGCCAAGTTTCATCTCCTTCTGCATGCCCTCCTCTGATGATAAAATGCCGTCTCTCTATTACTGGCATTCGACCTTTAAATGACAAAGAAGCACTCTGTCATCAGATAGAGTCATGAACAGCCATAATGGAGAAGACAGCATTAGAATACTGAAACATCTTAGGCTAGCGCGTTAGAAAGCTGCATCCTCTAAGGCCAGGGCTTCTTGCTAGAGCGTAAGAGAAAAAAACCCTCCCAAACTTCCTCTCCAGTCCTTTGAGGCAACACTACATCACTTGTTCAGAGTCTGCTGCCCATCCATGTACAGCTTTTCCTCCATCAAATTCAACCTAAAACTCCAGTTTCCTTATAATTCCGTTTCCATCCAAGTCTTGTGTTCAGGATTAACATAACTTGTTGTTGTTGTTGTTAGGTGCTGTCGAGTCGGTATCCGACTCATAGTGACCCTACATACAACAGGGGAAAGACTATTGTCAGTGCTTCTCTGCTGTCCATAGGGTTTTCAATGGTGGACTGATTTTTGGGAGGGGATTGCCAGATCTGTCTCCCAAGCCTACAGCACCTGGTGTTCCCAGGCGGTCTCCCATCCAAGTACTAACCAGGCCCGACCCTGCTTAGCTTCCGAGATCTGACGGGATTGGATGTCACAGGGCCTTGGCTGCAGGCTTTTAAATAACTATCCATGTCTTTTTTTCTAGTTGCGTGATAATGCATGATTCTGTCTCCTTGGGTCAGTCTAAATGTGCCCAGTCATGGACACTGAAAAATGCTTTGGCCATGGAACCTCTTCTCTAGGATTCCATCAGGCAATGGAAATAGTAGGCAGGGCTTTCACGAGTTAAACCGCATCTCTGCCTTCCAATTACTGGGCAAGTCTGCCAAGCCACTTAACCTTTCGATACCTCTGCTCTCCTAGCTGTAAAGTGGAATGAATTTAACAGCACCGCCTCACCTTCTAACGGAGTTGTTTTCAGGAATAACTAATGCTAAACCTTGTAAAACACGTGGAGAAATATGGGACATGACGTGAAACCTTGGTCTTAACTTGACTTTTCCTCCAGGGCCATGGGGAGTGGAGGAAAGAAGACGGAGAAGGAGGGAAAGGGCCGAGGCTGTCTGGCCTCTATGTGACATACTCTGAACAACCAAATCCTTTTCTATTTTTACACACCAGAAATCAATATGTAATATCTTTGCCGTGAGAGGAAACTAGGCGGTGTATAAAAGCAGACAGAAGAGATCATTCTAGAAATGCTAGCTTTCCCTGCCTGATATCTCAGGATTCAAAGTCGACAACTGTCCCTCATCTTCCTGTGCTGTCAACCCATCTTCCTGTGCCTGGCCATGGTTACCACTCTCTGACACCTTCTGTACTAACATTTGCATGCAGGGAGTTCATTGTTTAAATCTTTGCTCAAGCTCCAGTGTTTGAATTTAAACCTAAACGTAAAATGCATTTACTCAGTGCACCAATACTGAATAAAGAGGAATTTGGGAGATGTTTACCTCAGTTGGTACAGTGCTGCTCTACCAACTGCTGCACTTTCTGAGGCCCTGGGTTAGATCCCCAACAATACAAAAATAGGAGGACCTGGAAGCCCCCTCCTGAAGCAATCCCAAAACAATCAACCATTGAAAACCCTATGAATAGCAGAGAAGCACTGACATAGTGTCTGGTGTGGCAGAGTGTTGGGGAGTGTTTTGTTCTGTTGTACATAGGGTTGCTATGAGTCGAACCTGATTCAATGACATCTAAAAACAACAACAAAAGCATAGACACCCTACTGTGGTAATATCATACCAGAACTTGTTAGTGCTATCTTACTAGAACTTAGCACACATTGGTCAACATGTCCCCATTTCTCCCTCCCTGCAAATGATAGGATATCATTCTTTTGCTGCTGAATATGATGCCACTGTTTACACATTTTCTTTATCCATTCATCCGGTGATGGACACTTAGGTTGTTTTCATTTCTTAGCTATTGTGAGTAATATTGCAATAAACCTGGGAGTGCAGATGTCTCTTTGACATACTGATTCCATTTCTTTTGAATAGGTGCCCAAGTAGTGAGATTTCTAGATCATGTAGAAGTTCTGTTATTAATTTTTTGAGAAACCTCCAATGCCATTTTCCATAATGGCTATGCTGATTTACATTTCCCCTCCCCGTGTTTATTTAAAGGTATGATTAAAATGGCATGAAAATATAAAATACCAAGAGTGGATATTGTTGCTGTTGTTGTTAGGTGCCTTTGAGTCGGTATCTGATTCATAGCGACCCTCTGTACAACAGGGGAAACACTATTGTCAGTGCTTCTCTGCTGTTCATAGGGCTTTCAATGGCAGATTGTTTCTTGGGAGCGGGTTGCCGGGTCCTTCTGCCAAGCCTACAGCACCTGGTATTCCCAGGCAGTCTCCCATCCAAGTATTAACCAGGCCTGACCCTGCTGAGCTTCCGACATCTGAGGGGATCGGATGCCACAGGGCTATGGCTGCAGGCAAGAGTGGATATTAGGAGCCCCAAATTCAATAGTGTCACAAGGTCAACTTATCTTTTAGGCAGATAGGCAAATCCTATTTATTAAGTGATTTCAGCAGTTTTAGAAAGTGGTCTTCTTATCTTTTAGACAGATAGGCAAATCCTACCTACTAAGTGATTTCAGCAGTTTTAGAAAGTGTCCAAAACGTCATAAAAGAAAATCCTCTCCCATCCTCTGGCTGAAATTCCACCCACAGTCCTTAATCCCTTTAGTCTAAGGCATTGAGCCTTGTTAAAATATCTGTATCCGTATGAGCAGTAATAATCTAAGCTTACTTCCTCAAGATGCCATCCCATTTTTTTTGCTTCCTTTCACTGTAAACATTTTAAAACATTTTAATCAAGTGGCCTACATCCAACAGTTCCTATGTCCTTACTACTCATGTTTTGATCCACGTCATAAAAATTAGTTTCTGTCCCCATCTCTCAATGGGAGCCATTTTCTCCAAGGTCACCAATGATCTGCTAATGACTAACTTCTTCTAGTCACTTTTAATGCCTTATTCTGCCCCCTTCCTTGAAGCTCTTCTTCCTCAGGCACCAGAATATGACGTGCTGTGACTGCTCTGGTGGACCTTGAAATGTTCAATGGTTCCTCTTCCTTCTTCCAGATCCTCCATGACACTAATATTTGCAAATTACTTAGGGTCACCAAACATGTTTATATGAATTATTATTCCTGATTTTCAAAGCTTTAGAAGGTGAGTATATTATTACCATGCTGTTGTTGTTAGGTGCCATTGAGTCAGTATCTGACTCACAGTGACCCTATGTAAAACAGGTGAAACACTGTTGTCAGTGCTTCTCTGCTATTCATAGGGTTTTCAGTGGTGGATTGATTTTTTTAGGAGTGGATTGCCGGGCCCGTCTCCTAAGCCTACAGCACCTGGTGTTCCCAGGAGGTCTCCCATCCAAGTACTAATCAGGCTCAGCTACTGCTACAGGCCATTATCATGTTAAGGATGAAAATATTAAAGTTCAGAGACTTGCCAATAAGAAGCGGAGCTCAGAATATAATCTAGACTTCTTGACTCTGGGCCTCTGTTCTAAATGTGAACACTTACTTCATTCTCATTTTTAGCCTTTTCTCTTTCCTCTATACTTTGCCCCACAACAAATGCAATTGCCTCCATAGATTCAACTTGCTCATTCATGCATCATAAATGAAACCCTATTCTTTGTTGTTGTTGTTAGCTTCCATCGAGTCCTGTCCTACTCATAGCGACCCTCACAGGGTTTTCAATAGCTGACTGTTTTGGGATTGCCTTGGGAGTGGATTGCCAAGCCCTTCTCCCATTTTTGCGGTGCTGGGAATTGAACTAGGGACCTCAGAGACTGCAGTGCAGTGCTCTACCAACTGAGCTAAATCCCAGCCCTGAAACCCTATTCTAGGATGTTAATATCTGAACACCACAAGTGGATTACACATCTCTAACTGCAGCCTAGGGGAGGAAATAAGGGGGAGCTGAGTCCTAGAAAGCCCTGACTTTCCAATTTACTGTTCTCCTAATGTAGGGCAGGTTATTTTCTCCTTGTTATCTTTACTTTCCCCACTTACAAAATGGGAATAATAATAATAACTCTTATTTACTAGCATTGTGTGTTTTAAAGGAGACAGTTTGGACAAACCACTTAACATAGCATCTGAGATATAGAAAGAGGTCATATATTAAGGTGAGATAGTATGTTTACCTGTACTAAAGAAACCTGAATAGATATTCTTAGAGGACTTTTATTCATACCCTTCCTTTTCCTGTTAAAATGAATGTCCTTCTTGGACTTCCATCTTTCCTTCTGTGGTATCAACATCTTTTGTTCTAATCATCTGGGTTGGAAATCTCGAGCCTACTCATCCCTTACCCCATCAGCTACCAGCATTGGTTTAATATTTCTTCAAGGTGTTCTTCCAGCTGGGGTCACTGGTGACCCATCATCATGTTCTCCGTGTCTTCTCTCTCCCTATGCGCACTCAACCTTCCCATGTCAATCATTAATTTTTCAAAAATAATGATAATGATGATAATGATGATGATGATGATGATAAAAATAATATAACAATAATAACAACAACAATGATTTTCCAGACTGCCAATTGCCTACAGGTGAAAACACACACTGCTTCATGTGGGACTCAAAATCATCTCTGGTCTGACCCCCACATACTTCTTCCCCTCTGTTCTGTTTCCTTTACACCTAACCCTTACTTTGTGTCCATGGTTCTAGTCCAACCAGACATTCTACTCACAACCCCAGACATTTGCGTTAGGTTCCCGCCTTCCCCACTGCCGTGCCTGCCATCTTGTCTACGACATCTTCTGAAATGCCCTATCTGCTGCAAATGCTCCTGCGTGGTACACACCTCTCCTGTATTTCAGCTCATAAAGAAATAACATTGGGCGCTATTTGTTGACCTCTTGTCATGTGCTTCATCCACATTTGCCCTCAAACACTTACCACTGCCCTGCAAAGTGCCTATTGTTACCATCCACATTTAAAAGATGAGGAAGAAGTGAAGGCTTCAAAGGTTTAGGACTTTGCCTAAGACCTCAAGATTTCTGAGTGGCAGAGGTGGGAGTTGAGCCAACCCAGAAGATGTTCTTTGTCCATAACACCATTGTTGTCCAGCATATACTCCCATTTTAAAATGAGCATCTATTGTATTAGAGTAAAATTTTAAAATACTTTTATGAGAATCACTTTTCTCTTCAACAAGCCTACAAGCTTCTAAAGACTATCATTCCAGAAGTCAAAATAATATGCATCCCTAACTGTGGATAACTAATATCTATAGATTCTACAGAAAACCAAATGGATTGAACATAAATAATTGCAAGAGTATGTTCTCATAAATTCCCCATACCCTGAGACATCTGAAAAAGGTAAAAAGAACTCCTGCTGGACTAAAGGAGCATCACTGCCTATCACCTGACTAACTGTTGTTGTTAAGTGCCATTGAGTTGGCTCTGAGTCATAGCAATCCTATGTACAACAGATGAGACACTATGCTATGCCCGGCACTATTGTCAGTGCTTCTCTGCTATTCATAGGGTTTTCAATGGTTGATTGTTTTTTGGGAGTGGGATCAGGTCCTTCTCCTTAGCCTGCAGCACCTGGTGTTCCCAGGTGGTCTCCTTTCCAAGTATTAACCAGGCCCGGCCCTGCTTAGCTTCTGAGATCAGCTGGGAACAGATGCCAGGGTGCTTTGGCTGTAGACCAATTTATTGTACTTACCTAAAAAGAGAAGGAAAGACTGATTTTGCTGTTAAGGAACTTCTATGACTGCATGTCTATGTTTGTATTTAACGATACTTCTGAGAGATTCTGGAATGGATCCAGAATAGAATGGTTTCCTGTAGAACCAGTATTTCTGACCACCAGGGTTTTTGTCACAAACTGTCCTCTCTGTCAGTGGGGTCACTGTGGTGTTTTCATAGTGGGACACCCCGTACATGTCTCTGTATTGCAGTCAGCACTGATTTACCTCCAATTAAACACTTACCAAACAACAATGGAAGAAACTTAAATAGGAGATTCTAATGATATCACGTCTATAGCCATACAACCCTGGCATCTGATCTTGGAAGCTGAGAAGTGGTGGACCTGGTTAGTCCCTGGATGGGAGACTGCCTGGGAACACCTGGTGCTGTAGGCTTGGGAGAAGGAGGATCCAGCAGCCAACAACCAAAACAGTCAACCATCAAAAACCCTGTGAATAGCAGAGAAACCCTGACATAGTACCACACATGGCACCGTGTTGAGCAGTGTTTTGTCTGTTGTACATAAGGTTGCTATGAGTCAGACCTGACTCAATGGCACCTGACAACAACAAGAAATGATATTATCACAGGTACCTATTTCCCTCAACATATTCCTATACTCACCTGAATTGTGGAACTAGCCCAATCACTCGCACTTATATTCTTGGGAGGGGAGTTTAAGGGAAGATTTTCCAATAGTAAGACAGAAGAACATTGACAAAAGGCTAGTGATAAATGTGAAAGGATATAGCCTTGAAATAGATGCATTTCCAGGCCAGTCTTAAAGAATGAGTGTGTAGGCATGAGCAGGCAGCTTTCTCCTTGATCCTTGGTGGCAAAGTTCTGTCAAGGTCTTGTCTCCCTTGTGGAATCCCTGTGTCCCTCGGGCTCCCTTCTGTGAGTGCCACCTTTTACTGTCTCTTTCTCTCTCTCTAGGGCTTTTTTCCTCTCTAATCTCTCAGAAGCTTTTATCCCCTGCCTCTTTTTAGAACTCAACTCGTCTGTTTTCTGCAACTTGGCAGAAGCCCCAGAAGACAGGAGATTATGGTCTTTCTCTGTACCTGTGTCTGAATCTTTGTAATTATATTCTCAATCAGAAAGGAGCCGTTGTCTTCACACCTAAGCCCTGAAGCTCCCCTCTAACATTTACAACTTGCCTCTGCTCACGTGCTTTAGGTTGCTAACTCACTAAACGCCAAGGCTAAAAGGACATAATGACTTTCCAATCACACTTAGTCTATGCAGAGCCTAAAGAAGGGTACGAAGTGTTTTCTCCACATTTTTGTTCCATCATATTAGATAAAAGAGTCCAGTAAATTCCATATATTCTTAGACCCGTGACCTGACTCCGTAAGAATACCAAGAGAAATGTGATGTCTGTATTTAATTCCCTTTGTTTTCTTGGGTAAAAATTAAATTTTGAATTCAAAATAAAGTCAAGGGTGATGATTCAGCTATTGCCAAGTGTCTACTCTGTGAAATTCTGTCGGAGGCACCAAAAGGGGATAGAAAAGTGAATAAGAGACAGTCCTGGCTTTCAGTACGTTTAGGGTCTTTTAGAGGACTAATGACCGGTTCATATCACATATTTACAAAGTAGAATGTTAAGAGAATAAGCAAAAGATCACTTCTGGCTGTGGACAGTGACAACTCTGTGAAGGAAGTAGCATTTGGGCTACAATTTAAAAGATAGAGATGATGTCACCAAGCAGAAATGATGGATGGACCATCTTGATGCATCAGGAAGGTAAGCCAAGAGGATCTAGGCTGGAAAGTCACAGCTAATGAGAAGCCTGAAAACCTAGGTTGGATACATAGAAGAGCAAGGGTAAAGGATGTAAAGGAGTCCAAATTACTTTCTTTGGCAATAAGATGTTGTTGTTGTGGGGTGTTGTAGAGTAGGATTCATAGCCGACCCTACGTACAACAGAACAAAACACTCCCTGACACTGCCATGCCCAGCATTATGCCAGTGCTTCTCTGCTATTCATAGGGTTTTCAATGGCTGATTACTTTTTGGGAGTGAGCTTCAGGGTCCCTCTCCCAGGCCTGAAGTACCCAATATCCCCAGGGAGTCTCCCATCCAAAGACTAACCAGGTTCAACCCTGCTTAGCTTCTGAGATCAGATGGGATCAGACACCAGAGTGGGATGGCAGCAGACAAATGGCCATAAGAAGCCCTTGAAATTTCCAGTGATGGTCTGATATCATCTTGGTGATAATAGAAAATTCAAAATCACTTTTGGTATAGAATCTTGTTAAAATATACATATTCCCTAACTGCAGAGAGTAGGAGGCCTTTTATGCTAAGAAAAAAAAAGAGAGAGAAGAAAGAAAGAAAGAAAGAAAGAAAGAAAGAAAAGAAGGAAGGGAAGGAAGGAAGGGCGGGCAAGAAAAAGAAGGAAAAAGCAACTAAGCATAAAGGGAAAGGCATTGACAGTAGTGACGGAGAAGAGAATGAAAGCAGGCATCCTTGGTGGGTATTAATGTTCTGCTTCATGGTGCCAAGTCAGCCGCTTCCAGCATCATAATGGCGGATGCTCCAAGCCTGATGTTGGAAGGGTGTTAGGCCACATACACCAGAGTCATTTTGTTCTCTGAGCAGCTTTGCCATCCACGGCGGGGGGGAATATGTGGCCTCTCAAAAATCCAAACACGGTCTTTACAGGCATTCTGTCAGCACAACAGCAGATTGTTCCCATACAAACAGTCATTAGCCACAGGCTTCTAATCCTGAGTGCATTGCAGCCCATTGGAACCAGGAAATCTGAGCTGCTGCTAATAGGCTTCCAGCAGCCGAGTCCTCAACCAGTTTTGGGCCAGCTTTTATCCAGAGCAGGGCTCAACTCTTTCTGTGTTCCACTGCCCATTTTCTGTTAAGGGATTTTTTTTTGTTGGGTGAAAGAGAAATTGTGGATAAAAATGTCTTTTCTCCTGAAAAATTCAGTGTCAGAGCTGGACGGAGATCCTAAAGACCTGAAGGTTCAAGCATCATTCATGTGTGGACACTGAGGCCCAAGAGAAGTGGGGGTCTTGTACAAAGTTACATAGTGATTTTTCTGTCCATCTTCTTGTTTCTCAACACACTTCTCCCAATCAGTTATGTTCAGTAGATCTGGGCAGCAACATTGATTTTCTTGGTGTTTAATTCATATTCTCCTTTCTTAAAGCTTTGCTCCTAGGTATCTAAATGTATAAATTAGTTTTTTTGACTTTTAAAATAATATTTCCTGAATGTATCCCTTTATGGACTGTTGGACGAAATGAGTCTCCAGGGAAAGAAAAGGACAGGCAGAGCAGAAAGTCTGGGAGAGGTGGAAGTTCTAGGGAATACGTGCTGCCTGCTTGGTCTAATGGATGTTATGAGCTAACTGTAGGATATCTGTCATTTCCAGGCCGTAAGGAAAATACCTTTAGACATCTGATTTCAAAACTCATTCATTCATTAAACCATGCTGGAGAGGATGCTGGGAAAAGGAATCTTTATACATTGTTGGTGGGAATGTAAATTAGTGCAATCACCATGGAAATCAGCATCGAGGTTCCTGAAAAAACAACTCAAACACAACTACCATATGACCTAGCTCTACCATCCACGTGTATAACCTCGAAGGAATCTAACTCAGCACGCAATAGACATCTGCACACCCTTGTTTATTGCTGCGCTATTCACAATAGTCCAGTTATAGAATCAGCCTCCGTGTCCAACAAGATATGAATGGATAAATACAATGTGGTATTTATACACAATGGAGTCTCCGAAGCCATGAAGAAGAGCCAAACCATATCATTTTGAGGAAAATGGATGGAACTGGAGATTATCATGTTACGGAAAATTAGCCAGACTTGAAAGGCAAACATTACATATTTTATCTCAATGTGGATTCTAGATTTGAATATATACACTAGTATGACATGAAAGTAGAAGGGAAACTATTTCTGAAGAGGAAGGGGACCAGCAGGAGCAGGAAATGGGGATAAGAGGGGGTAATTGGAAGCAAACATGTTCAAAGGACATGTGTAAAAATGTCCTTTTAATACATATATAGAAAAGTCATAATCCCCCCATTATTTTTTACAATAAATATACACTAATAAAAATTTTTAAAAACCCCATTCATTCATTCATTGAATAAATAAGATACAAAGGCCCCCACCATGTGCAAGGTGTTAAGCTGGCTTCAGAGATAGATTTTTCCTTCAATTTGTCTGTTGTTGTTGTTGTTGTTAGGTGCCGTCGAGTCGTGTCTGACTCACAGAGACCCTCATAGGGTTTTCAGTGGCAGATTATTTCGGGATTGCCTTGGGAGTGGGTTGCCATGTCCTTCTCCCATTTTTGTGGTGCTGGGAATCAAACTCAGGCCCTCAGAGAGTGCAGAGCGGCACTCTACCAACTGAGCTAAATCCCAACCCTCAATTTGTCTGAGAAGGACAGATTTAGAACCTGGGCCATGTGTTCATACACTAGATACAAGCTGCTCCCAGCCAAGACTCATAAAGGGAAGAATTTTATAAATCCAGATATGGAAGCTCAGGTATTGAATGGTCAAAGGAAATGATAACCATTCCCTACAGAGGGGAAAATTTATCATCCACAATGCCAATTCTTGCTTTGGATATTGACAGAGATTTCAGGACTCACAAGACACATGGGTAGACGTCAGGTAAGGGAGGAACAAGAAAGAAAGAAATCAACCAATGAATGTTCTTGGTACCTTTCCTGTCCTCTCCCATGTTAGCAGAGTCCTGGCCCATCAGATTGCACATTAGGATCAGCTGAGATTATGGTGACAGGTTTATCCCCTCACACTGAGGAAAATGCATCATATGAGACATGCTATCAGCTATGGATAGATCCTCAAAGCATGGTTTACATGGAGTTTTACTTTACATATTGACTACATCTGGGAGACAGGCAACCAGAGAACATGACTTTGTGTGTTTGCCTGTGTTTTGCTGATGGGGCAGGAGTGGGTGTAGGCCTGGAAAATTAGGCACAGTTTTCATCTCTGGGTCTCTTTAGATTCTTTTCATCATAATGAGAAAAAAATTCAGATTTTTTTTCTGTTCCTGGGGTTTGAACTCAGGGCCTTGCGCCTGCATGCTCTGCAAGTGCTGGATCACTGAGCTGCACCCTCAGCCCATTTTTTCACTTTTTGAGACAGGGTCTCGCAAAGTTACGCAGACTGCCTCTGGTCTCAAACTTGTGATCCTTCTGCCTCTACCTCCCAAGCTGCAGGGATTATAGTTGTGCGCCACCGGTGCCCAGTGAAAATTCAGATTTATAATAGATGACTTTAAACTAGTCTCTGCCCAAAAGGCTCCTTTTATTACTTGTTTAAATTCTATTGGGGTTTAGCTCAGTCGGTAGAGTGCTGCTCTGTGCTCTCAGACGCCCTGAGTTGGATCCCTAGCACTACAAAAATGTAAGAAGGACCTGACAGCCCACTCCAGGAACAATTCTGAAAAAAGTCAGCCATTGAAAACCCTATGAATAGCAGAGCACTGACATAGTGCCAGGCATGGTACAGTGTCAGGGAGTGTTTTGTTCTGTTGTACCTAGGGTTGCTATGAGTCAGATCGGACTCAATAGCACCTAACAACAACAACGGCATCAAAAATTCCCTTTACCAAATCCTGAGGGATGCTATAATTGTGGTAACTCTACACCATTGGTCTTTCATCAGGAGGGTGGCCATTAACAGCCTAAACAGACTGAATTTGGGGATGGCTTGGCTTTCTCAAGGATTGGGTTAGAAGCACAAAGGGCTTTTTCCCTTGGCCAGTTAGCCAATCTATTGTGTGACAATTGGGCAATTATTCTATCAATTGGGAGATAGTCTGATCTCTTTTAGTTTTTCATTGAGGCAAAAATTCACTATGAGCAGTTACATTTCCCAACTTATTTGAGGCACCTAGGGGCAGTTTTCTAGATGGAGTTACAGATATCAGGCATGATTCATAAACAAACAGAATTATGGAAATTGTTGTTGTTGTTGTTGTTGTTAGGTGCCGTCGAGTCGGTATCCGACTCATAGCGACCCTCTGTACAACAGGGGAAACACTATTGTCAGTGCTTCTCTGCTGTTCATAGGGTTTTCAATGGCAGATTGATTTTTGGGAGGGGGTTGCCAGGTCCTTCTCCCAAGCCTACAGCACCTGGTATTCCCAGGCGGTCTCCCATCCACGTACTAACCAGGCCCGACCCTGCTTAGCTTCTGAGAGCCGACGGGATCAGATGCCACAGGGCTACAGCTGCAGGCTATGGAAATTGTAGACGTGACATATTCCTCTTTTTTACAGATATGAAGTCCATTTTCTGTAAAAGAACATAAAGTTTGTGTGTTGGCTTAAGAGTAACATAAAATACTCATGCCTGTTAATCCATTTGTTTTACCTAGGAAGGAAAAATAATTACTTGCTTCCAATCCCAGAAAGGGCATTTTTAGTAGATCTTCCTTGTTTGGACATGGGAATATTGGGAAATAAGATCTTTAACCAACAATTCATGATCTCTAGTTCTTACGGAAATTTCTCACTTTTGGAAACATGATAAAGTGCCTATCCTGAAACTTTCTCATTACCAAACTCAATTATAGAAAAATATATATTGGAAATGTTTTAAAATAAATAGATGAAATTGTAAGAAGGCAAAGTTGCTCTTCTTAGGGAAGGAAAACTGGGGGTGCATAAATCCAGGGAGCTAAGGGAGACCTGAGGCCACTACTTTGCTACAGCATCTATGGATCTGAGGAGCCCAGAGTTTGGCTTTCGTGGATACATACACACAGAGACAGGAAACAAAACTCTTGGCCTTTGCAGAAGAGAGCAGACCAGAGAACCCATGTATCAGGAGCACATGATGGCATAATCCTTAAGAAAAGGATGCACTAGGGCTGAGGTCTAGCTCAGTGGTAGAACACTTGCCCAGCATGTGTAAGGCCCTGGGTTCCACCCGCTGCACCACAGAGGGGGAAAAGCAAACTAGGAAAACCCCAGGAGTGTCTTGGCTGTTGACAGGAAGAGTGAGTTTCCTCTACAAATGCAGAGACATGGATGGCATCCCATGGGTCTGTACACTATTGTTGTTGTTGTTAGGTGCCATCGAGTGGGTATCTGACTCATAGCAACCCTCATAGGGTTTTCAATGGCTGACTGTTTGGGGATTGCCTTGGGAGTGGGTTGCCATGCCCTTCTCCCATATTCTCAGTGCTGGGAATTGAACTTGGGACCTCAGAGACTGCAGCGCAGCGTTCTACCAACTGAGCTAAATCCCAGCCCTGTACACTATATATGGCTGTAAAATCCTAAGTTGAGAATTTCACTTAGGAGTAAACCAGATTTGGTAATGTCCTACCTAGAGAATTTGGCAGAAACAAATACTATTCATTTGTGACAAATAATCTAGGCCTAAAGGAATTTCAGCTGATAGTTTAAGTAAACATGTGTTTACAATCAAAAATAGTAAAACACATGAGGCTGCTAGGCATCATGACTAAGAGTCAGCAGAACAAACAAGACAGCCATACTTTACATTTTTCAGGTTAGAATTCTATGACACAGAATACAAAATATGTATGCTTATTATGTTTATGTAAATATATGTTGTTCTTCGGTGCCCTCAAGTTGAGTCTGACTCCTAGCAATGCTGTGTATAATGGAAGAAACACTACCCAAAGCTTTGTTACACCCTGTGCCATTGTCAGTGCTTTTCTGCTATTCACGGGGTTTTCAGTGGCTAATTGTTTCAGAGGTGGGCTGCCAGGTCCTTCTCCCTAGCCTATAGCACCTGTCATTCCCAGGCAATCTCCCACCCAAGGAACCAGGCCTGACCCTGCTTAGCTTCTGTGATCAGACGGGATTGGATGCCAGGGTGATATGGTTGTAGAATAAGTAAATATAGGAGCGATTAAAACCTATGTGTGAGAAGCAAGAGGCTATCATAAATAGCAAGGATAGTTTTTTTAAAAAATAATAAGTATTGTAAAAATATCTATATCTTAAAATACATAGACTAGCAAAGATATATATTTAAAATTCAAACTCAAGAAAGTGGAAAATAGAAGATTGGACTGAGGCAAGGAGATCATGAAAAAGAAGATAGAGTTGAAATATTAAGCAGAATGTATCACAGAGAGAAACAGTGAGAAAGAAAAATGAAAGAGGTATTGAGAGACATGGAAGAAAGATCAAAAAATGACCAGACATATATCTAAGTAGAGTCTTAGGAGCTTAACAGAAAGTATCCCCCACATGTCCGTCAGCCTGTTGTGTGGTGGGGGCTTGTGTGTTGTTGCGATGCTAAAAGCTATGCCACTGGTGTCTCAGATATCAGCAGGTAGACAGAGTTCAGCTGAGCTTCCAGAGCAAGTTAGACTAGGAAGAAGGACCTGGCAGCCCACTCCCGAAACAAGTAGCCATTGAAAACTCTATGAATAGCAGAGAAGTATTGTCAAATAGAGTGCCAGAAAATGAGTTCCCCAGGCTGGAAGGCATTCAAGAAACAACTGGGGAAGAGTTATCTCCTCAAAGTAGAGTTGATTTTAGCGATGGGAATGGATAAAAGTCCCTGGGACTTCCTTTTGCTGATGTGGCACAACTCAAAATGAGATGAAACAAGATGGCTGCAACAGTGGGCTAAGACCTAAAAGGATAGTATGTGTGGCACAAGGTTGGGTAGTGTTTTGTTCTGTTGTTCATAGCATTGCTATGAGTCAGATCTGACTCTATGGCACCTAACTACGACAATATCTGTCACCCATTGGCCTGGGAGTGTTAGCTGCTTCATAATTCCAGGTGTGCGCATGCATCGGAATAGTGAGACTGTTCTCAAGGCATCTCAGGTGGTGGCAACAGAGATGCCCCAAAGGGTATGGAGGAAACACTGGTGGACCATCTGAGATGAACTGCCACCAGGTTATACCTATGTAGATCTGGGGCCCCTAACAATAACTGGGATGAAATGGTGGATTAACCCAAGGTAAATGTGGGTACAAGAGATGGCTGACGGAAGCATACAAAAGAAATAAAAATGAGATGGTAGAAATGAATACAAATTTATCTGGATTTACAACAAATGTCAGTAGGGTCAACTCTTTAGTTATATGAGATTTAAGTATTAGCTCTAAGTTCCATGGTATTTACAAGAGATACATTGAACATAAGGACACAGAGATGTGACTCCCTTCTTTGCCCACCATTCCCATCTCTCCTGGGTTGTTATTTTTGTCTGTGGACCCTGCTGGGCTATTAGGAGTCTTGGCCCATCTCTTTCCACCAGGCTTCAGTGTCAGAGTTGTAAGAGAAATTAGCGATCTCCTGCTTTACAAATGAAGAGATCAAGACAAAGGGAGGGGGAAGAACCAGGTCAAATTCACAAAAACTCGGAGGGGTAGATCTTGGACTCGAAACTGGATGTATAAATTCCTTTTTTATTTTCCAGTTTCAGTACACAAAGGATCAACAAGCTATTAATTCAAGAGACCAAGTGTTTCAGTCTTTGTAGGTTATTAGGTCTCTGGTTCAATTACTTAAATCTGCCATCATCATGCAAAGGCAGCCTTAAACAACAGGTAAATGAATAACCACGCTGTGTTCCAGTGAAATTTTATTCATAAAACATCCAGATTTGAATGATGGGCTATAGTTTGCTGATCTTTGCACTGTGTTGTTTTCATTATTGTTAGGTGCCATGAGTCGAGTCTGACTCATGGTGACCCTATGTACAACAGAATGAAACACTCTACGATACTGTGCTATCCCTGGCCCTACCGTTAGTGCTTCTCTGCTATTCATAGAGTTTCTGGTGGCTGATTGTTTCAGGAGTGGGTTGCCGGGCCTTTCTTCCAAGCCTATAGCACCTGGTGTTCCCAGGCGGTCTCCCATCCAAGGACCAAATAGTCCTGATCCTGCTTAGCTTCCGAGATCTGACGGGATCAGAAGCCAGAGTGGCATGACCTTCGCACTACACCATGATTATTTTCTATTGTACCAAAAATAATATAACCACCATCATTGTCCATTGTACATAGCATCGTTATGACTCAGATCCGACTCGATGGCACCTAACTACTACAACATCTATCACCCACTGGCTTGAAAGTGTTAGCTGCTTCATAATTCCAGGTGTGCACATGTGTCAGAACAGTGAGCCTATTACACATCTCCAAAGGCATTCCCAGGGGGTGCTTGCGTTCATCTGGGCAGGAGAGAAGGGAGCGCGCACCCTGCCCTCTACAGCCAAGAGGGCGAGACACAGGAACCAGAGAACCTGTGGTGCTTTCCGCTTCCACAGGGCCTTCCAATCCTCCCTTTTACTTCCGCTTTCTCCCAAGTTCCCTCCCACGGCACCCACGTGGTAACCTGATGTGTGTGCTATGCCACACAAAGAAAGGCATAAATGCCACTATTTTGTAGCAAATTCCCTGGACTCCCCCGTCCCCTTCTCTGTCACTCCTCAGGCTTTTGGAAAAGTCAGGAACATTTCCTTCCTGTCAGGGCCACTCGCTTCTCCATTGTAGACAAACACAAAAGAGACCACCCAAATCTACAACCAAGTACATTTTCCCTCTTTCCCATTTGTCCAGAATTATGGACGTCTCCCACTTTTTTCTTATATGCATTTCCTAATGTTTCCAGAAAGAGCATGGATTAATTCTAAAAGAGAAAAGGGGCGGGGAGAGGGAGGTATTCAGTGTTGCCACAAGAATTACTCTGCCATCCTCCTTCCGTGGGCTTCTCCCCACGCCGGCATGACAAAGGATGATGTATGGTTGCTCAAATACAAAGATTGGCACCCTCAAAGTTAAAAAACAACAAAAAAAGGACAGACTTTAATTTGTCTTTTGTGGTTCCTCTTTTCTGCCCCTCTTGGTACTATTTCATTAACTCCATGCTTTTCTCAGAAGTCACTGTGTATTATTCTTTGTTTTTGAAAAGAAAAAAAAAGCAAAATAAAGCAAAACCTAAAGCTCACCGCGCTGCTACAAAGAACAATAGAGAAATGAACAGCCAAGGCTTCCAGTGATGATGCTGATTATGAATCTTTGTGAGAAAATGTCATTGGGGCTCAGCCATGGAATTGAATCCCTCTTCCAAATTTTATTGGCACTTATTGAGCCTGACAGTTTGATGAGAGGATTGTGGATTATTTAGAAGCTCTTCCGTCACTGATTGGATTCAGTTTGATAAAAAGCATTTACCAAGTGTTAGTTACAACCTCTGTTACTGTGAGGAGGAAAGAGAAAAATTAAATCTCTGCCTCTCCTCCAAGAGGAGCAAGGAAAGGAGAAACTTGTGAAAGACGTTCATCTCTTTATTCATTTGCCAGGGACTTGGTCCTCACTTCCTTTTTACACAGCCAAATAAGAACGGTGGGAATTATTGCAACGCTGAATTATTAAAGCCAAGTTTCTTGGGGGCATGTGGAGAAATTGGGGTGGAGATAATTGGGGAATTCTTCATGAGGCATTAAATTGTATTGGGGCTTGATGCAGGAAGGAATGGGAGACCAGGTGAAGAGAGTCACTTCTGTGGCTATGATGTTGGTGTTGTTAGGTGTCATTGAGTTGGTGTTCAACTCATAGAGAACCTACGTACAACAGGCAAAACACTGTTGTCTGTGCTTCTCTGCTATTCATATTGTTTTCGATGGCTGATTGTTTCTTGGGAGTGGGTTGCCAGGTCCTTCTATGATGTTGTTGTTGTTAGGTGCCGTCAAGTCAGTGTCTGACGCATAGCAACCCTATGTACAACAGGGGAAACACTGTAGTCAGTGCTTTTGTGCTATTCATAGGGTTTTCAATGGCTGATTGTTTTTTGGGAGTGGGTTGCTGGGTCCTTCTCCCAAGCCTACAGCACCTGGTGCTCCTAGGTGGTCTCCCATCCAAGTACTAACCAGGCCCAACCCTGCTTAGCTTCTGAGATCTGATGGGATCGGATGCCACAGTGGTATGTTTGTAGGTTTTCTTCTATAGAAAACCTACCTTCTGTAGGTTTTCTTTCTGCAAACTGCAGAAAATTAATGGTTGTTTCCTTCTCTGAGTTGCCCTAAGTGTTTTCAAGAATAAAAAACATTTTCCAGCCAAAAAATGAAAATGAGAAAGGATCCTTTCCCCACCCACTGCCTTTGAGGTGTGCTGGGGCTGGAACCCAGAGTCTGGCACATGCTAGGCAAGTTATGCACCACCAGGTTCCACCACAACAAAGGGGAAAATCTTCAGGGTATAAAGGAAAACTCTGCCAAACATGACCTTCACCAATTGATCAGAGTTACCCCCACTATTGATAAAATACTTTGGTCAGATGCTCCCTGATGGGATGTAATGAGAAGGGCATTTCTCCTCTGGGGTGGTATTTCCCAAGACTCCTAACTAGCCTCAGCATGAGAAAAACATCAGACAGACAATCCAGTTGCCTTGAACTTCCAGCCTCTTCTAAAATGTTACATGAATATTACATGCTTTTTCATGGTTTCTTTCTGTAAAATGCCTAGAATGATTAACTATCCATAATAGCCATTCTACAAAATGCCAGGCAGCTGCCCCTCAGAACTGTCAAGGTGACAGGAAATAAGGATTGGGAACCTGGCACAGACCATGGTTAATGAGGAGGCATGAGAATTTAGTGCAATGGAGTATCCTAGATGAGAGATTAGGACAGAGAGAGAGTACATCGGTGGAAAACTAGCAAAATCTGAATAAAGTCTTGGGTTAGTCCGTTGGTGTGTCTCTGTGGCAAAATATCTGACAGAAACAAATTTGCAGGAGGAATGATTTGTTGGTGCTCGAGGCAGAGGATCTCAGCCCATACAGGCAGGGCAGGCATGGCGGTGGGGTAGGCGTCAGAGGACCTCTCATCATCGTGGATCAGGACCAGAGAGCTACCGGACCTGTGTGTCCAGATAAAGCCTCCAAAGCTCTGCCCCTAGTGACCTACTTCCACAAAGCTAGTCCCACTTTCCAAAGTTCCATAGCCTTCCAGGACAGCGCCACCTGCTGGGGACCAAACATCCAAAACATGACCTTTGGGGGAACATTTTAGATTCAAATCATAATGTTGTTGTTAGGTGCCGTCGAGTCGGTATCCGACTCATAGCGGCCCTCATAGGGTTTTCAATGGCTGAGTGCTTCAGGATTGCCTTGGGAGTGGATTGCCAGGCCCTTCTCCTCAAATCATAATAGGTCTGGAGTTTACCTCATTGTAAAGTACAAACCAGAATGCACCAAAACAATGTAGCAATGCTTGTTGTTAGGTGCCGTTGAGTCGGTATCTGACTCATAGTGACCCTCACAGGGTTTTCAATGCCTGACTGTTTGGGGATTGCCTCGGGAGTGGATTGCCAGCTCCTTCTCCCATTTTCTGGGTGCTGGGAATTGAACTTGGGACCTCAGAGACTGCAGCACAGCGCTCTATCAACTGAGATAAATCCAAACCCATAGCAATGCTTAGCTTTGACAAATACTGTGGTTTGGAGAAGTGTCTCCCAAAGGCCATGGGAGTTAAAAGTTTGGTCCTCAGCATGGCCCTATGGGGGGGGGGTGATGGAAACTTTAAGAGGTGGAGCCTAGGGGGAGGTCTTCTAGTCATTGAGGAGTTTGTCTTCAAAGAGGATTGTGGGAGCTGAGTCTCTCCCTCTTCCTCCCCTCTCTCGTTTGTCCTGGACATGAGGTGAACGGTTTGCTCCCCACGCCCACCCGCCAGCGTGTGCTGCTTCGCCACAGGTCCAAACCAGCGAGGCCAATCAGTCATGGACTAAAACCTCCCAAACTGTGAGGCAATATAAATATTTCCTCTTGATAAGTTGATTACCTCAGGTATTTTGTTACAGTAACAGAAAGCTGACCAACACAACAAATAACAAATGGTAATGTAAGATGTCATCAAAGGAGGGCATGGGGGTAAGGAGTACATGGAAATTCTCAGTACTGTGTTTGCAACCTTTCCGTAAATCTAAAATTGTTCCACTTATAATAATTTTAGAGCACTATGGCTTCTTGGGCTGGGATTTAGCTCAGTTGGTAGAGCACTGCACTGCAGTCTCTGAGGTCCTGAGTTCAATACCCAGCACCGCAAAAATGGGAGAAGGACGTGGCAATCCACTCCCAAGGCAAGCCTGAAACAGTCAGCCATTGAAAACCCTATGAGGGTCGTTGTAAGTTGGATACCGACTCGACGGCACCTAACAACAACATGTCTTCTTAGCCATTTAGTAAGGTAGGAAAATGGGTTTGTTATCTAAAACCTGCTTTCATAAAGACTTTGTTATAATAAATCAGTACCTGCATGAGCTCGGAAATTAGAATAAGATCACTTGGTGCAGCAAATGCTAAAGGCAAACTATGATTGCCAGAGCATCGGTTAATATCCTTTTGAACTTTAGTCAGAGCTGAGTGGCTTACCATAGCAGGATCAGTTTAAATGTTCTACTTTATGAGAAAAAGGAACCAAATGTGATAAGTTGGGAAGAAAAAGATGATGCATAGCCATCAGCCTCCCACTGAAGTTCACATTTGCATGAAGATAGCACAGCACACACTCCACTGAAATTCCCACGTGGAAACTGTACTTAGGAGCCAGCTGCCAGCATCCTGCAGGTCTTAGCAAAGCAGGTGGAGGTGGACTGGGATAGCACCAGACAGAGTCTGCCTCGTGGTGGGCTCACGTTTACCAGAACAAAAGCCAGTGGGGAAAAGAAAGACTATGCCTTCTTCCTTTCTTGCTGTCCCTGGATCCCATGAGATATTCCAGAGAATGCAGAGATATTCAGAAAGGGGGACACTTTGCTTTCAGCCCTTGAGAGCTGGGCTCCGAGGCAACCCTGCCCCAGCCCTCTACACATCCAGAGAGTGGCCCTGAGGATATAAAGGGAAAGGAGGGTGGCAGTGGGTGTCAAGGGCAATGAACGTGACAACTGCCATCTTGGAAGAACATCTCTTATCTCTCACACCCTACATCCGCTGTAACAAAAGATGCTGCTGGCTCTTGATTCAATACACGACCAGAACCCTGGCCACTTCCACCACCTTCACTAAGCACTGTGGTCCCAGCCAGCACCATCTCCACCTCCCTAGTTTGCTGGGATTACAGATGTGTGCCGTGCCCCCTGGAAATCCTCTGTATTTATATTTCTACCCTAGTACTTTGTTTTTAACTTGAGAAACTAGAGTCTACCTATTACAGTGCAAATCAGAAGGTGTTACTCCTTTGCTCTAAAGCCTGCTGTGGCTCCCCATTTCACATAGGCACAACGCACACCCCTGCCAATGATCCACAAAGCTCCACATGGTTGATCACCTGTTGCCTTTCTGATCACATCCTCTACTCTTCTCTCTCTTACTCACTCTCTTCTAGCACACCGAGCTCCTTGCTCCTTCTCACACATACCAGTGTGTTCCCATCCCAGGGCCTTTGCACCGGCTGTCCCTCTTGCTTGGAACTTCCGTCCCTTAGATATTTATAGGGCTATCTCTTTTTTCCTTCAAATATTAAAATATGTTTAACTTTATCAATATTTCAATTCATACTCATCTTTTTATTCCCTACCTCCTTTACTCTGCTTTATTTTTGATAATGTTCTATGAAATTTATTTATTCTTTGTTACTTGTTATCAATAATAATAAAATCTTCAGATGACATGCTTACTGAACAATGTATGGCACACAATATAGACTTAAATATCTTTGAACAAATAAGTAGATGATGATTTCTCTCCCAAAAGAACTTATAGTGCATGCTTCTCATCTCAGGGACTCAAGAGACAGAGGCAGGAGGATCACAACTTTAAGGCCAGAGGCAGCCTGTGTAACTTAGCCAGACCATGTCTCAAAATAAAAAAAAATAAAAAGTGGGCTGGGGGTGCAGCTCAGTGGTAGAGACCTTCCAAAGTATGTGCAAGGCCCTGGTTCAACCCCTGAAGTACTCCAAAAGGAAAAAAACTCGTTTAGTACAGCCAGAGAGGAGAAGAACCTCACAGAGCGCATGCTAGGTAATGAACTATATTTCATCCATAGGCTTAATCTTAGAGAATGAGACAATTTGGTACACGATGTTATCTTGTTAGACTGGAGTCGCTCCAGCAGTGCAGCTTCCTACATCAATGCAACCTCCTGCTGCAAGACTGTGAAATGGATTTTGCCATTAAATAAGAATCAAGGCCAATATAATCATCTTGGCTGTGGATAGGCACTCAGTCTCGAGAGTTCTTATATTAGCCAGGAACAAGATTTGAAAAGAGGAAAAACATCTCAAAAAATTAAGTGAGAAACCACAAGTTTCTCACTTATTATTATAGGCAAAGGATGAATATCCTTCATATGTAAAGAGTTTGTCTAGTCACTGAGCAAAAGACAGCACTAAGGCTGAAAAGCAAAATGGGCAAAAGACAGACCAGTAAAGAGGCAAATCACCTGGGAAATAGAAAGCCAACTTATCTATTACTCAAAGAAATATACATCAAAATCATATTATTCTGTATTCTATTGTCAGAGATAAAATGATTAGAGAATATATATTACAAAATTACCCATCAATATATAATATCTTTAGAATGGGCAATCCCATATATGTAGGCATTTATTCTAAGGAAACAATAATGGGGGTATTAAACAATTTAGTAGCCATTGATGTCCACTGAATCTTTATTGATAACCTCAAAGATGGTAAACAACCTACATACCCATGTTAATTTAGCACAATGGATACCCCAATGGGAAAGTTCATGTCATTTCTTATATTTGAATCCCAAACCAACCACTTTCAAAGCAGTGTGATTTTGGACATGTTAAGGATATTAAGGATAGTTAATCATTCTAAGCATTTTACAGAAAGGAACCATGAAAGAGCATGTGATATTCATGTAACATTTTAAAGGAGGTGGGAAGTTTAGGGCAACTGGATTGTAAATTTCTTTGGTAGGTTGTGGGTGGAGGTGGTCACGAGAAAGCTTGTGTGGTGGAGGCCTTCATGGTGCTTGTAGACCATTGGGAGCAGTGGAGGGGATTCTGGGTAAGAAAATGTCTTGAACTTAAAAAAATCATTTTTTAAAATCACTACTCCAGAAGTGGGGGGCTGGGATTTAGCTCAGTGGGTAGAGCGCTGTGCTTAATAACAACTCCAGAAGTGAGGAGGTGATGCTCTGGGAAGTCTCATAGAAGACTGGACATTAGATGTGGTGGTGTTCAGTGCCATCAAGTCGATGTGAGGATGATGGGAAAGTCGGCCCTTTCTCAATTAAACTCCATCTTCACTCCCTTTCCCATCGAAGCCAACAACAGTGGGATTAGAGAATTGAAGGCGTCAGTGGGGTTGAGGTGAGCATTCAGAGAAATTTTTGGAATGGTTCAATGATACTGAGTTGGTGCTGCAAAAATCAACCTCCTTCTTTTTCTAGTAGGGCTCTTCAAGGGAGCTGGGGGTCATTCTCCTACTAAATCACATAATAACTTAGATAGCTTAGACACCAGTCCTAGGCTCGCTCAGGTTAGCCATTCTCATGCTTTTGATTGCTCCCTTAAGGAGATATTTATTTAGCAAGCACACATTCATTTTTAATACTTCCCATGTCTTCCTAGCGATTGGGGGAATCTGGACTGCAAGAAGGTCTGAATCTTTTACTCCCAAGAGAAGCAAAGGTGTTATGGGCGAGCTGGAGCCAGAAACTTGAGTTGGGGAAGAATTCCTGTGTGTGTGTGTGTGTGTGTGTGTGTGTGTGTGTGTGTGTGTCAAGGAAGAAGAGAGGTGGCAATTAAAAAGAGAGAGAAAGCGTGAGCCCCAGCAGGAAAGCTGTGTCAGCCTAACTTTGGAAGTCAACAGAGTCCCTTTGAGCAGCTCTGTACCCTACTGTAGTTGTCACACGCACAGAACAATATTCAGTAGGGTTTTTTTTTCTGATCAACTGCTGAGGCTTCAAAGTGTGCCTTTGAAATACAAGGCACCATCTGGAGAAAATGACTTCCAGGCCACCCAGAGACCCCACAGGCTGAATGAACACTGCACTGGAGTCAGCTGTCCTAACCGGCCGGGCCATGAAGAAGAACCCTGAAGAAGAACCCACTTCTTCAGGGTGAGACTCCATGAGCAATTGGCCGAGGGTGCCTCAGACTACTGGGTCCTTGGCAGCACACTTTGTTGCCCAAAGGAGAGTATGTTTTTTAGGTTTCTGCTTTGGGATTTCTGGATTTAATTAAAGAAATACCAGGAGTCAGGTACAAATTAAATGACTCTTTCGCATTACACCTCCTTCTCTCCTCTCTTCCCACCATTCATCTGTACAAGGTAGGGGCTTCCCGAAATGTGTGGGAATTAGGATTAGCTTGCCTGCAAGAAGAAAAGATGACTAAACATTATAGTGAGCTAAACTACTTGAAAATCTATGCATCTCTTATGTAAATGAGATAGGCAGCCTCAGGGTGCTGAGGGAGACCTGCAGAGTTCATAAAGCCTCTGGTCATTCCAACTTATAGGTCTCTATTCCTAGGCTAGGATCTTATTCTCAATGCTCAAAGATAAAGACCAGAACTCCAGCCATCATATGTAAGCTCCAGGTATCAAGATGGAAGAATGGACCAAAAGAAAAAGGGTAAATGTCACATGTCACCAATCCCTTAAAGACAGTTCTTAGAAATAGTCTTAGTCACAAAGCATTGACCAGAATTTAAACATGATAAAGGACTAGCGCTGGGATTTAACTCAGTTGGTAGAGCGCTGCGCTGCATTCTCTGAGGTCCTGAGTTCAATTCCCAGCACCGCAAAAATGGGAGAAGGACCTGGCAATCCACTCCCAAGGCAATCCCAAAACAGTCAGCCATTGAAAACCCTATGAGGGTCGTTGTAAATTGGATACCGACTCAACGGCACCTAACAAAAACAACAAAGAAGGACTGAATGTGCTATTTGCCTGGCTTTGGTATAAGGGCAATACTGGCCTAATTTCCTCAGATAATGCTACAATGAACATTCTTATACATGTTTCCCTATATACAAGTGTGAGAGTTTCTTTCATGTAAGTATCTAGAAGTAGAACTACTAACTCATGAATAATAGACATTTTCAATTTAACTAAAGATCACCATTTCCTCAGTTTGGAAATGAAACCCCTTCCAATTTTTTGAACGAGCTTGAGAAATATTGATATTACTCTTTTATTTTTTCAGTGTTTGGTAGAATTCATCTATGAAGCCATTGGGACCTGAACTTTTCTTTGTTGGAGTCTTTGATTACTGATTCAATCTCCTTACTTGTCTTTAGTCTGTTCTGATTTTCTAATTTTCATCATTCAGTTTAATTAGGTGATATGTTTCCAGGAGTTTATCCACTTCTTTTGTAGATTATCCAATTTGTTGGCATATAATTTTCATTGTTGTTGTTGTTAGGTGCTGTCGAGTCGGTATCTGACTCATAGCGACCCTCATAGGGTTTTCAATGGCTGTCTGTTTCAGGATTGCCTTGGGAGTGGGTTGCCACATCCTTCTCTCATTTTTGTGGTGCTGAGAATTGAACTCGGGACCTCAGAGACTGCAGCTCAGTGCTCTACTAACTGAGCTAAATCCCAGCCTATAATTTTCATAGTATACTTTTATCATCACTTTTTCTTTGTCTCTTCTTTCATTCTGGGTTTTATTTGAAGTATTTCCCTTTTTTTCTTAGTCTCACTGTCAAGTTTTTGTCTTTTCAAAAATCATCTTAGTTTTGAAAACTTTTCCTACTGTTTTTCTACTTTATTTATTTCTGTTCTAATCTTTGTTGTTTAGTTTATTTTGCTAACTTTGGGCTTAGTTTGTTCCTTGAAGGTAGGTAATGTTAAATCATTTATTTGAAATCTCTCTTCTTCATTAATTAATATGGGCATTTATTATTATGAACTTTCCTCTGAGTGTTGCTTTTGCAGCATCCTATAAATTTTGGGGGCTGGGATTTGGCTCAGTGGGTAGAGCGCTGTGCTGCAGTCTCTGAGGTCCTGAGTTCAATTCCCAGCACCGCAAAAATGGGAGAAGGGCCTGGCAATCCACTCCCAAGGCAATCCCGAAACAGTCAGCCATTGAAAACCCTGTGAGGGTCGCTATGAGTCGGATACCGACTCGACGGCACCTAACAACAACAACAATAAATTTTGGTATGTTCTGTTTTCATTTGCATTTATGGTGAAGTATGTTCTAATTTCTTTCTTGTTTTTTTCTTTGACTCAAATGTTATTTAAGAGTGAATTATTTAATGTCCACATATTTTTGAATTTTCCAATTTTCCTTCTGCTATTGATTTCTGGTTTGATTCCTTTGTAATTAGAAAAGATATCTTATATGATTGTAATCTTTTTAGTATTTTTTTCTTTTTTTCAGTATTGAAAAATTGAGCTCAGCACTCCATACATGCTGGGCAAATGCTCTACCACTGAGCTGCACCTCCAGCTCTCTTTCCTAAAAACTTATTTTCATTTTGCTTAGTTGCATGGGCTTCCTCTGGCCTCGAACTTATGATCTTCTTGTCTCAGCTTCCTGAATTGTACTGGGATTACAGGTGCTCACCATTGTGCCTGGCTCAGATAAATAAAATATTTTACCTCATTACTGACCAGGAATATAAGTATTAAAACAATAATTTCACACCCATAAACTTTTCAGAAATATTTTTTAAAACCAATTTCTGGCAAACATTTGGAGAGGAAAAATTTTAATCTTCCATTTACTACTGGTTAAGTTTTAAATTGTTACAACCACAAAGAGAAGTTGATGACCTTTAGTTAAATTGGAAATGTCTATTACTCATGAGTTAGTAGTTCTACTTCTAGATATTTACACGAAAGAAACTCTTGCACTTGTATGTAAGGAAACGGGTATGAGAATGTTCATTGTAGCATCGTCTGTGAAAGTAGAAAAAATTGGAAATAACCTTCATATGCCTCAGTAGGAGAATAGAAAATAAATTGTGTTACAGTCATAGAATAGAATTCTATGCAACACTTAAAGGAATGAACTAGATTTTATATGCACTGATATAGAGAAATTGAACCAAAAAAGATAATTGAAGAAAATCCCATATAATTCCATTTATTTGAGTTTAACATTAAAATTTAAAGGTTACCATATATTTTGAGAAATGAAATAGATATAAAAATATGGATATGTTACATGCCAAATTTTTGAGTATAGTTTTACTTGCAAGTGAGATATGGTAATTGGACTGGAGAAGGGAACAGAGAGGGCTTCAATATTTCAGTGATTTATTTCCTAAAAAACATCTTTTACTCAAGATGTTACTAAAAGTTACTAAATCATATTTAAAGGAATGTGATATGTTACTCTGTATCACTTTGGGTTATAATAATACAACTCTTATACCAACATTTCTTTCATATATTTTTTTAAATTTTCCAAAAATATCCCTTTAAAAATGATATTTAATTCAGGGATTCTCCTACTGATGACCATTGAACATTTTCAAAAATCATGCCCCCTTTAAGCATGTTGCAAAATACTTTGGAAGGTGCTGACAGAATATTTTAACCTATATTCAAGAAATGCTAAGTAATAGTGATCTAGAAAATTTTCCTGGATCAAATTTTTCTTTACCTCCCCTCCATATCTGAAATCTGTAAATAATATAATTTTCACCATTTGGAGTAACTGCAAACAATTCTATCTTTTTCTTAATTTGGTTTAAAATACTATTGTTGAGAAATAGTGGTGTATTTTATACATAAGTGATTGGTCTTTGCAAGAAATTAAAAAACATAATTAGGGTCAAAATCCAGTTTCATTGGGATTCTGAGAAAGGCAATGGTGCCTGTTCCCAATGCTGCAGACACAAATGTTTCACAAACGTGGAGCATATGGAATACCAGGAAATGAGCACAGATCAGAGTACTTTCTAAGATCTGTGTCATTGCTGCCACTCTGATTTTAATTAAAGTCCTGTCTATCTTACTGGTAGTGTCCTTGGCTAGCTTGACAAGTCAAAATGGTAGTAACAATATCCGTTCAACTTGAGTTGCTGATCAATAATGGAAACTAAGGACGACAAAGGTAAGTAAGTACATATGTAAGTAGTTTAAAACTGTTTTTAATTTACTGTAAATGTAATAACTGCCTAGTAGAAAGGATTGTAAGCTTTGTTGCATTACACATCAAATTGGATATCTAAAGGCGTCAAAATCCAAGTGGCATCCATGATTATAGCACTATATTAAGCATTAGTTGAAGGATTTATGAACTGAGTACACTTTCCTTCTCTTCCTCAACGTTTCACTGAAGAGCATGGAATGACTTCATTAAAACACTAATAATGGAGACAGAGTCTTGGAGAATGGAGAACCAAAGTGGACTAAAGAGTTACTGAAGTGTTAGGAAAGAGGGAATGGTTGTTACCACCATTTTAAATTGTAGCAGAGGGAGTCTCAGTTTAGAGAAGGCACAAAGTATGACCCCACCCAGGAAAAGGGAAAATGCAGATATTCTCAGACAGGAAGTATTAAAAAACCATTACTGAGACACCAAGATATGTATCACTAAAATGAGAGAGACAGAGAGAGAGAGAGAGAGAGAGAGAGAGAGAGAGAGGATTCAGAAGCAGACTGAAACCAGGAGTAAAATAAAAATAAATTCTAGAACAAGCTCTCTGAAGCAGAAAACTGAAGGGCTTTGAAAATGATATTAAGAAGAAAATTAACTCTACATACAAATTAGAATAAAGACACTGGATGAGTACGGTGAAAAGATGAAAGATTATATTAACTTTAAAAAACATAAACTGCACAGATTAATTTCCTCTTTTATCTCAACCTCCAGGTTTTGAAGTCTATATTCTTTATGGGGCTGGGGTTTAGCTCAGTTGGTAGAGTGTTGTTCTGAGCATTCTGAGACCCAGGCTCTCCAGCATGACAAAAAGTGGGAGAAGCAGGTGGCAATCCACTTCCAGAGCAATCCCCAATCAGCCATCAAAACCCTATAAACAGCAGAGAAGCATGGACATAGTGCTGGGCATGGTACAGTGTTGGGGAGTGTTTCGTTCTATTGTACATAGGGTCACTATGAGTTGGACCTGGCTCCATGGTACCCAATAATAACAACAACATATTCTTTATGTGACATATTTTTTCCACTATTAATATCTTTACTAAACCATTGATGACTTTCTTTGTGTAATATTCTTGATGACTAAGATCCAAGTGTAGTCCATGGACTAGGTATAGTTTTTATCATTATATCTCAGTTCCCTCTGTTTAGAGGTTGCTGGGAAGGGAATTATCTGTTTTACAACATTGTTTTAATGTGAAGTAACACAAATTATGTACAGGGATCAGAATAACATATATATAATATCTAGGATGGGGCTGGGATTTGGCTCAGTTGGTAGAGCACTGTGCTGCAGTCTCTGAGGTCCCAAGTTCAATTCCCAGCACCGCAAAAATGGGAGAAGGGCCTGGCAATCCACTCCCAAGGCAATCCCGAAGCACTCAGCCATTGAAAACCCTATGAGGGTCACAATGAGTCGGACATGACTCGACAGCACCTAACAACAACAACAACAACAATATCTAGGATGGGCTAGGCTTAGCTCAGGTGGTAGAGTGCTTGCTCCACATTCTCTGAGGTCTTGGGTTCTATCCCCAGGACCACAAAAATGGGAGAAAAACCCAGCAGCCCACCCCCAAAACAATCAGCCATTGAAAACCCAATGGAGAGCAGAGAAGCACTGTCAGATACAACATCTCTTTCGTTCTGTTGTACATAGGTTGACTATGAGTCAGACCTGACTCAACAGCACCCAACAACAAAAACAATATCTAGGATATATGCAAAATAATATACCAAGAAGTATTTCAGCAAAATACAGTCTCTATAAAAAAACAAGAAAACAGAACTCCTCTCATCTCCACATGAATTCCCATCAATACAATCACTGGTCATAAAGTTAAATTGTCTGTAGTGTTGTAGGACCCAGGGTCTTTCACTATGGACTGCCATTGCAGAAGTTCCTGGTAACTTGGCAGTGACATATATTTAATGCCATAGAACTAGAGTTGCCTTCTCTATGAGTCAAACTCACTGCTTGGTTGTGTAGAAAATTATATTTAGGCAATCATAATGTATTAAATATGAATCATAATTACTTAATTTTCAAAATCCATTTATAGATAAAGCCATAATGACTTTTCAGCTGCAGAATGAAATACAGAAGCTTTAGACTGTGACTACATAAAAGGAACAGTAAAGTGGATGGAGGGTGGAACAAAGATAAGAGAATTTGGAGAGAAACAATATACCATATGTTCTCAAGTCTAATCTGCATCCTTTCAACAGTTTTGGAGGGCTAAAAATTCAGATGCAGATTAGATTTGTGGTCAAGAGCTGGTTTGGGGGAAGATTAAAGAACGGCTGTACATGTTGTAAAAAGAATATAATGCAATACTTTATTGTTTCATTCATTACCTTTAGGTTGTTGTTGTTAGGTGCCCTCAAATATTTACCTATTATTCATCATGCCTACAGCTGTACCACCCTGGTGTCTGATCTTGTCAGATATCAGAAGCTAAGCAGGGTTGGGCCTGGTTAGTTCTTGGATGGGAGACTGCCTGGGAACACCAGGTGCTGTAGGCTTGGGAGACAGACCGGGCAACCCACTCCCAAAACAATCAGCCATTGAAAACCCTATGAACAGCAGAGAAGCTCTGACATAGTGTTGAGTGTGGAACTATCTGTTGTATGAGTAGGACTCGATTTGATGGCACCTAACAACAACATTGCTCATCATACTTGTTATCATTGCTTGTCACTGGACAGTTGCCAGTGCTCACCGTAGCGTTTACACAGTCGCCCTATGCACAAGGAGTGGTTGAAGGGAAGGAAAGATCAGGATTGCCAGCTAATTTCTTTCTGTTTAAAGAATTGCCAACACCTGAGTGTGAATTAGACTCGGGTGTGGATAGGCGTGAGAATATGAGGTAGTTGGAGGCACTGCGTGAGATGACGCAAAGGCAGAGGAGGCTACCTGCACCTGGGAAGTCAAGATGCACAGAGTACAGATTTTTCTTATAAAACACTAATGGTGACCTGTCCATGAGCTAAAAACTTAAACTCGGAAGATTGTGGACAGGATTGCAAAGGCACTGAACTTTCACTTTTGTAACAGAGAATCTGCACAAACTCCCCGAAGAAACAGAGGTTTAACAAATGACTTACAGTTCAGCAGGAAGGGTTAAATTTCATGATCCCTATGTGAGGATCCACTGGAGAAAGACCTGGCAATCCACACCCAAGGCAATTCCCAAACAATCAGCCATTGAAAACCCTATGAATAGCAGAGAAGCACCGACAATAGTGTTTCATCTGTTGTACATAGGGTCCGGCTATGAGCCGGGCACTGGCTGGATGGCACCTAACAACAACAACAACAACAACAACAACAATCTATCCTAATTGACTTTGGATAACATATCTGACTATTGGAGGCAAGAAAATCTAGTCATATGTATGAACAGGAGACTTAGTTCCTCAAACGCCTGAGGAAGGCAAGACAGGAGGAACATCAGTGCCATTTGGACCTGACAATGTGAGTAAAGAAGAGATATGGTTTGTTTTGTGATCTCATGTAAGTCACTGTTGGTTGGTTGGTAGGTGCCATGGAATCATATCTGACTCATGGCGACCCTCATTGGTTTTCAATGGCTAATTCTTTTGAGATTGCCTTGGGAGTGGATTGCCACGTCCTTCTCCCATTTTTTGTGGTGCTGGGAGTTGAACCCAGGACTTCAGAGATTGAAGAGCGGTGCTCTACCAACTGAGCTAAATTCCAGCCCCAGTGTAAATCACTGGAGCTCCTTATTCCATTTCTTCAACTATAAAACAATGACAATGACATCAATTTTATAGTGTTATTGTAAAAATGATAAAGTATATGTCTAACACATAGTAAGTGATTAATAACAGTGGCTGATCAATATCAATTGATTGATCATATAGTTGTTGTTAGGTGCGGTCGAGTCGGTATCCGACTCATAGTGACCCTCATAGGGTTTTCAATGGCTGACTCTTTCAGGATTGCCTTGGGAGTGGATTGCCAGGCCCTTCTCCCATTTTTGCGGTGCTGGGAGTTGAACTCGGGACCTCAGAGACTGCAGTGCAGCACTCTACCAACTGAGCTAATTCCCAGCCCAAGGATTTAGCTCAGTTGGTAGAGCGCTGCGCTGCAGTCTCTGAGGTCCCTAGTTCAATTCTCAGCACCGCAGAAATGGGAGAAGGGCCTGGCAATCCACTCCCAAGGCAACCCTGAAACAATCAGCATTGAAAACCCTATGAGGGTCTCTATGAGTCCGATACGGACTCAATGGCAACTAACAACAACAACAACAGCCAAGAGGGATGCTGGGGCATATATATATGATCATATAGTAGATGTTCAATAATATTGGTTCTCCCTTTCATTGAGAACTTAGGTTGCAGGATTCTCATAGATCTGTCTTTTCCTTCACCAATGCTCCTCCTGCCTGATTCTGTTACTACCAGCTTAGGGGACTTATTAAGTGGGGACTTTCAATAGAAAGTAGACCACTTATGACTTATGTCCCCTGAGAATTCATGAATTCTTTTCCCAATTCTATCTCCCTGTGGCATGCCCATCCCTTCTAGTCTGCTGGACTCTGGGCTCCAGATAATCCTAGCTTGCTCTGCTAGCAAAATAATACCTACCATTTCTACCTGCCAAAAATTGCAGTCATCTAGCAAAAGCAAAGACACATTCCACGTCCCAAAGTTGTCATCTTCTTTGTGCTTTCTTACTGGTATTTGCATCTTAAGGTATTTTATATTGAGTTTTATATTTTATGATACCCTTTCTTGATCATTTACTTCTGCATTTTGTGGGACTTTTTTTGCTGGCCGCTCTCTGGTCCTTCACCTCTTCCAACTCCCTTGTTGATTTTCATGGTCTGTGCCACTCTGAGAAGTCTACCCTTGACACATCCTGGGGGAACAGAGATTTCAGAATGGAGTGGCTGAGCTAGAGAAGCCTACAAATGGAAAGATGTTTCCTCGAGGCGCTACTTGCCTTTTCACTCCTTTCTCACACTGGAGGGGCTCAGGACACTCTGGGGGTAATTTCTCACTCTGTCTTTCTTGCTCTTTCTTATCTTCAAGGGCAACTGAGCAGTGACTTTACCAGCCTGTAAATCAGCAGCAACTATAAAACATGTCTCTTCTCAGCGATGACTTTCTCCTTGTGGGATACTTTACAGCCATGGAACACGTCCAACATATTAATGACGCAAATTCATTACTCTAAATGCACATTCTGATGGGCACATTGTAGAGTTCTGGGAACAGGGCTGCATGGGACCAGAGTCCAGAGTCAGCTATGGCCAACACCAGCTGTTCCCATCTAACGTGGAAGACTAAATCAATTCACACATCCACCCCTGCCCTCAGATCCTTAGTGAATGACTTTCAGACAAGAAACCTCTCACAGTCCCACCAGTCCAAAAGACCTTAGGGAACAGTGAGGTTTTGATGACAGAGATGAGCTGTCTATTCCAGGTCAAGCCACTTGAATCATTTCACACAAGGGACACTGGCCCACTCACCTAACCCTTGTGCTCTTTCCATGCCTTATGAATTTTTTGCCTTCTTTAATTTAAATATTTTAATAATAATACAAAGATTTTAAAATTAGGAAATGGCATAGGGCATGGTGGCTTATGCCTGTAATCCCAGCCACTTGGGGGCAGAGGCAAGAGGATTGCAAGCTTGAGGCCAGAGGTAGCCTGTGCAATTTAGCAAGAACCTGTCTCAAAATAAAAAGTGAAATCTGAGTTCAGTGACACATGCCTGTAATCCCAGCAACTGGGGAGGAGGCAGAGGCAGGAGGATCGCAAGTTTGAGACCGGAGGCAATCTGTGTAATTTAATAGGACTGTGTCTCAAAAAGTGAAAAAATGGGCTGAGGATATAACTCGGTGGTATAGCACTTGGAAAGCATGCAAGTGCGAGGCCCTGGGTTCAACCTCCAGTACTGCAAATAAATAAAAATAAATAAATAAATAAATACATAAATACATAAATAAAAAGCAAAAAAGGGGGTAGGGATGCAGCTCAGTGGTAGAGGACTTGCAAAAGCATGTGTGAGGTCCTGGGTTCAAGTCCTCAGGACTGTAAAATGAAATGACATGAAATAAAATAAAATAAAATAATAAAATAATACAAAAAAGAAATGAGCCATTTACGCTATCATTTTTTAAGCCTATTTCTCTTCCTGGTTCTAGCTGATTTGTGGACATACATTGTCATAACTAGGTCATACATTACCCTTTGTTCTCCATGCATTTATAGTGGCCTAAAACTTTTAGGGCTCCTATTTTTAGACTGTTGAGTGTAAATGCGCAGAGGAAATCACCCATGCATTTCTTAGAGCACCAGCCAGCAAAGCACAGGAAAGCATATGGACTCCACAATGCAAGCAGTGGCATGCTGCTGTTGACAGGCTTGTGAATGTTTGACCTAATATCAACTACAATCATCTCTAAATCCCCTTTTCCAAATCCCCAGGACTCTACCGCCTGAACAAAAAGAAAATTCTCCCTCTGCTCCTCACCTCAAGAATCAGTTGGAACCAGTGTCGTGGGTCAAATATATAATGTCCCCCAAAGGCCATGTGTTTGAATGTTTGGTCCCCAGCTGGTGACACTGTTGATGGAAGCTATGGAATCTTGAGGAGGCAGATCTTAGTTTTGTGAATGAGGGACACTGGCGCGGGCCTTTGGAGTTTACTCAAACCTTTGGTTCAAGTAGCTCTCTGCTTCCTGATTGCCAAGATATGAGATTCTGTGCCAGAGGCCACCACCACCTGCCCAGCCGCCATGTTTTCCACCATTATGAACTGATATCCTCTAATCACAAGACCCCCAAATCATTCCTCCCATGTTGTTGTTAGGTCCCATTGAGTCGGTATCCGACTCACAGCGACCCTCATAGGGTTTTCAATGGCTGACTGTTTTGGAATTGCCTTGGGAGTGGATTGCCAGGTCCTTCTCCCATTTTTGTGGTGCTGGGAATCAAACTCAGGACCTCAGAGACTGCAGCGCAGCACTCTACCAGCTGAGCTAAATCCCAGCCCATTCCTCCCATAAGTTTATTTTAATTGGTTTCTCTGTCCCAAGAACACACAAACTAACACAGAAAACTACTATGTAAGCCTAGCTCATAGGGGCTAAAAGATATAAATGAGATTGAGAAATTGAATGTGCATGAATGGAGAATGCAGCAGTATTGGCTTTGCACAAATATCACCAGAAGCAAACTAAACTGCAAGATTGCACTGTAAGATGCATATGAGCTAAAAGTAAACATTACTTTTTATTAAAACAAACACCTGAAATCATGAAATATATGTGAGTAACTTACATATGTAAACCACAAAGTCGTTGGCCCTGAATGCTGAGTTGACCTGGCTTTTATGTTGTTGTTGTTGTTGTTAGGTGCCATCCAGTCGTGTCTGACTTATAGTGACCCTCGGGTTTTCAATGGCTGACTGTTTCGGGATTGCCTTGGGAGTGGATCGCCACATCCTTCTCCAATTTTTGTGTTGCTGGGAATTGAACTCAGGACCTCAGAGACAGCAGAGCGGTGCTCTACCAACTCAGCTAAATCCCAGCCTGGCTTTTATGAAAATCACTATTCTGTAGAATTTTCTTATTCATATGCAAAACTTACATGGGAATACCCTACAGCTAAAGCTGAAAATTATCTTTGACTGCACCAAGTCTGTAGGAAATTGACTTGCCTAAATGGTAGGGTGGAATCAGGTGGCTGTATGAATCAGGATACATGATTGTGCCACAGAAATAAGTACAGACACTGCTTTGTAACATTGCTGAGTTCCACATATGCGGACTCAAACAACTATAGATCAAAAATATTAAAGAAAAAGGTTTCAGAGAGTTCCAAAAAGCAAAACTTGAATTTACCACAGGCTGTGTACTATGCTCAATCTACGTGAATGAAGTGATGTGTAGGTATTATATCATGTACTATAAATAAAATAGAGATAATTTAAAGTATATAGGAAGATGTTCCTGGGCTATATGTGAATATTATGTTATTTTACATGGGGGACTTGCATATCCAAGGATTTGGGCACCCAAAGGGAATATTAGAACCAATTTCCTGCAGATTTGGAGAGATGATTATAATCCCAAATCTCATAGACTTATAACATTAAAAAGTTACTGTCAGGGTGCATGTCCATTATAAGCTGGCTGGGCAGTCTACCCCATGTAATCACCCACACTGGGCCACTGGTTGATGGAGCAACCACTATGGGGAACAACTGGTGGTATCTGTGGAAGCATTGGAAAAGGGCAGTGGGATCAAACTTGCACTGGATCTTCATGCTTCTGCAAGGATGTGCCCATTTACATTCACTCAAACCTCACTGGTCAAACCAATAGCCATGAACATACATAAGGATGTGAAGTGCTACCAAACATCCGGAAAAGAGAAAGAATCCAATACTTTCAGTATCCCTGGTCCCTTCCATAGGGATGTTTAAGGTTCAATACAACCTAAGAAATAAGACATATGGAAGTAAAGAAAATGTGGTTTATGCATTATTGTGGTTTGAATATGAAATATCCCCACAGACTCGTGTTTTGAATTCTTGGTCCCCAGCTGAAGATACTATTTTGGGAGGTCATGGAAAGTGGAGGAGGTGGGACGTAGTTGGAGGAAGTAGGTCCCTGGGGCATGCATTTGGAAGTTATATCAAGACCCTAGTCTGCTCCTCTCACTCTGCTTCCTGGCCGCAGTGATGTGAACTGCTCTGCTCTGCCATGCCCTCTTTGCCATGAGGGACTGCAAATGTGAGCTAAAGTAAAAATTCCCTCCCTTAAAATGTTCTTGTCAAGTATTTGGTCACAGTGTTAATAAAACTGACTAATGTGGAGAATTGGTACAGGATAAATGGAGTTACTGCTTTGATTAAACCTGACCATATGATTTTTAAGCTTTTGGAACATGTCTTCAGAAGGAATTTGGAAGAGTTTGGAGATGCGGTCTAGAGACAGCCCTAGAGTGCTGTACCCTGAGATTAATGGGCAATTCTACTGGGAACTCAGAAGACCAGGGTGCCAATAGAAATGCAGGATAAAGACTATGCACATGAAGTTTCAGACAGGAACAAGAAACCTGTTAGGAATTGGACTAGAGGACATTCATGTTATGTAATGGAAAAGAATTTGTCTACATCTTTTCCATGTCTTGCACATTTGTGGAGAAAAGATTTCAAAGGTGATGGATTAATTAATTTGGTGGAGGAAATTTCAAGATAGCATAGCATTCAGGCTATAATATGGATATTGTTTGCTGCCGTTACATTTACAGTCAGAATTGGGAGCAAAAAGCAGAGCAGAAGGATTTGAAAAACGTGTGGTTTGCCTGGAAAAGGAGCACAATTAAAATTTGGGTCAAGGAGAACACAGTTAATAAAGAGATTAACACCATTAAAAACAAACCAAGTATTTTGCACTGGGGCATTAGGAAAGATTCCTTCAAAGCATCTCAGCAACAGGCCAGACTCCACCCATTGCAGCCACCAGAGTGTAAAATTATAAGCTCATTTGAAAGACTTTCCCAGTAGGTCACCGGGAGCGTAACTTTGAAGATTATACCAGGACCTCCATCTTCTCCTCTTGCTCTCAGTTTCCTGTCCACATGAGGGAAAGAACCTCCTCTGCGACATGCTACTGCCAGCATGATGTTCTGCCCAAGCACATGGGGTGGAGTAACAATGGACCGAGTCTTCTGAAATCATGAGCCAAAATGAACCTTCTTCCTTTAAGTTGTCCTCTCAGGATTTTGGTCACAGCTATGCAAAAGTAACTAATCCATACACCCTACAGAAAACAGAAGAATAATCTAAGTCACTGCTTAGGTTAAATTATCCTAAAGACCTCTTCAAAGTGTTGAAAAGCAAAGATGTCACTTTGAAGTTGAAGATGTGCCTGACTCATGCCATGGTATTTTCAGTTGCATCATATGGTTGGGAAAGGTGGATGTTGAATAAAGGAGATAGGAGAACATTGATCCTTTTGAATTATGGTGCTGGAGATGATTATTGAATATACTATGGACTGCCAAAAGAACCAACAGATCTATCCTAGAAGAAGGGCCACCAGAGTGCTCCTTGGAAACAAGGATGGCTGGGTTGGATCTGATGTAGTTTGGATATGTAATCAAGAGGGACCAATCCCTTGAGAAAGACATCATGTTTGGGAGAGTGGCAGGTCGACAAAAAAAGGAAGACCTTCAACTAGATAGATTGACACGGTGGCTGAAACAATGGGCTTAAACATAAAAAAGATCATGTGCCTGGCACAGAATCAGGGAGTATTTTGTTCTGTTGTACATAGGGTCTCTATGAGTCAGATTCAACTGGACGGTACCTAACAACAACGACATCTCCATAACATTACTTCCATTACTATCCCTCCTACCCTGACCTCATCTTCTGGTGGTGGTGTTGTTGTTAGGTGCCGTCAGGTCCGTATCCGACTCATAGTGACCCTTTGTACAAGTGAAACACTATTGTCAGTGCTTCTCTGCGTTCATATGGTTTTCAATGGCGGATTGATTTTTCAGAGTGGGTTGCCAGGTCCATCTCCCAAGCGTACAGCACCTGGTGTTCCCAGGCGGTCTCCCATCCAAGTACTAACCAGGCCCGACCCTGCTTAGCTTCCAAGACCTGAGGGGATCGGATGCCACAGGGCTATGGCTGCAGGCATTCTTCTGGTGTTGGTACTTCCTAAGTCACAGCCTCAGAAATAGGTGGGATTCCTGGAAGCAGATCTACAGTCACCAGACATGGCAATGTGTCCCACAGTCCACTATGGACAGAGTGTTGAGCCAAAATCTGACACAAAGAGAAGGGTTTTCCTCAGCTCATTAGTCACAAAGATAGCAAAGGGATTCTTTTATCCTTTTAAATGAGTTAACAGCTAGAAAACAGCATACTTCCTAATCAGTTAATTAATGCATCGTTTCTTGTGAGTAGAGATAACTGTAGGCTTTCATTTCTACCTCTCAAAAGCTCTAAAATAATTGGGGAATTAAGTCATATGTGTATGCAGGTAAGTGAAGGTGATCCATTTGCTTCATACATTTATGAGCATTTAGGGTAGTTCACGTCTCTACCCAACTGGGTTTGGCTGCCTCCTACTCTACTATTCTTACCCACGCCTCCTCAAACATGTTTATTTACCCTTGTTTACTTTTTTAGCTAAATGGTATTTGCAAGTGGCCATTGAATGGGTCTCACTTGAATTAATTGGCTATGTCAATCTGTGGAGATCAACTTTGGAGTGCAGGATACACACATTCACAGTCTGTGATTGACAGTGCTCAGCACTGGCATAGGCCAGGATGCTTCTTGTCTGTGATTGTCAGGAACTCGAAGATCAAGTAGTATTTTTTTCACTGAGTTATCTGAATCACTCAATTGTTTTGGCACTACTTATGACATTTCTGTATGGAAGAGAAGCCCCGTGTAAATCTCAGTACACTTGTACAATCCCTAAGCTCAGTCATATAGACTTCTAGAAGAACAACTGATTAATGCAGTTGAACAAAATCAGATGGGTCCATTGGTTCATCTGAATAGTACCTCTGTGCTACAAATCCAATTGGCTGTCCCCACGGACATGGTTTGCTCCTCAGAGCCAAAGTTAAAGTGGAAGGTCAAGATGATGATATGGCTAATTTGCTTTGAGTTATTCAGAAAATTGATTCTACTTGGCTGTAATTAAGGAGATTGTGTCCAGCCTCTCCCAGGAAGACTCAAAGAATTCTACCAATGTCACCGATTTCTGATTCAACAGGCTATCCCATTCTGAGCAAAGTCCTGCACAACCTGGGCAGACAAAATGAAGAGTGTGGGGATTAGCTTAAGCGAATGATTTCCTGCACACAATACTATTATCCACAATTTTCAGGCCTTTGCAAATAGTACTTATGGTCATTTTGAGCCCATTAGAATGCTTTTTAGGCTTGGTGCTGAGCTAAACAGTAGTCAGTGAGTGCTGCAAATCCAAGGGATGAGCTGATTGCATTACTACCCAAATTACAGACTTTGAAAAACTGTTTGCTAAAAATCCTCCTAACATACACTGTTGGTTGAATAGGACTTCGGGAGCTTTAATCTAATTATGATGAAAGCAAATTCCTAAGTGAAATGAATGTGCAAGAATGGAAAATTGGTTGGTTTTCTTTGAACAAGGGAAAAAAGCCATGAAAGGTTTATTGACCTAGTAAATAAAGGAGAGTAAATAAAGAAGTCTGTCACATGACACCTCCGGCCAGGGAGCCAAGAGGGATCATTATGCTGCCCAGTTGACTCTTCGAGGAAGGTGGAGTTACAGAAGGAGGTGGGGAGGGAACAAAAACTACTCCTATTTAATGAATTAGGCAAGAGTGGAATTTAAAGAAATGGCACTTTTATTAACAGCAATTAATTTCATCCTACTAAAAAGCCAATTGAATGCAAATGCATGAAATCATTTATAAGTACATATTTTTGAACAATTGGGAAAATGTTATAGTTGCCATCATTTTAGATTTGAACGCAGTGAAGTATGCTATTTGGCACTATTCTGGAACTCAAGTTGCCAGCTGAGAACGTTGACCTAGAAATGGGAACAAGGAGAAACTAAGCAGAACTTCAGCTGAAAAGGTCTCAGTCTCTGACTATCACCTGTGGGGTTTGGGATGGGAAAAATGTTGGGATGTGTTCCTAATCTAGTCTCACTCAAGTGTCTGAGATGTGATTTAGCCATCCCTCTTGTATGTTGTTGTTGTTGTTAGGTGCCGTCGAGTCGGTATCCGACTCATAGAGACCCTCTGTACAACAGGGGAAACAATATTGTCAGTGCTTCTCTGCTGTCCATAGGGTTTTCAGTGGCAGATTGATTTTTGGGAGGGGGTTGCCAGGTCCTTCTCCCAAGCCTACAGCTTCTGGTGTTCCCAGGCGGTCTCCCATCCAGGTACTAACCAGGCCCGACCCTGCTTAGCTTCCGAGATCTGACAGGATCGGAGATCTGACAGGATCGGATGCCACAGGGCTACAGCTGCAGGCCCTCCCTTTCGTATGGCTCTTTTTAAATATTAAGAACCTGTTGCCCTTTGCTTGGGCTAGGGTTTAGCTCAGTTGGTAGAGCACCACTCTGCACTCTCTGAGGACCTGGGTTTGATCCCCAGCACTGCAAAAATGGGAAGATGTGGCAATCCACGCCTGAAGCAATCCTGAAACATTCAGCCATTGAAAACTCTGTGAGGGTTGCTATGAGTCAGACACGACCAGATGGCACTTCACAACAACAACAACAACCTCTGCTTACTCTGACCTTGCAGAAATCTTGATAGATGTCTCCAACTTGGTCAAAGGAAAAGTGAAAATGAGAGACACATCCTTCCCACACTTCTCAGAGTTGTGCAGCTAAGGGGCCTGAGGCTCAAAGGAGCACAGGTTCTTCTATCACGGTTTGGCATGAACTCACTCTTTCTCTAGAACTGATTTGGAACCCCGGCTGTCAGACCTGAAAGGTGATCACAGCTGGATGAAGACGGCATTGGAGAAGGTTGTCACACCACGGAATGCAGGGTGTATTTTCTCTGCACTCAAGTCCCTGAGGTCTTCCTGACATCAGTTCCCACGCAATGTGTAGAGATTCCTGGAATGGGCATCTCAGGCCCAGCCCAATCTCAAAGCAATCCATGGACAAATCTCCTTCAGTATCCATTTACCTTTTATTCATCGTGGCCCTTGTTATGGGGTCCCTGGGGGAAACCAGGGTTCTTGTCTTGGTGGGGTCTTCATTTGAGCTTTGAGACCAGTTCCTCCCCCAGCTGATGGTCTCTGCAGCCCTAGACCTCACATTTTAGCTATAAAACTCTTCCTTCTGATTCATCAGAACATACATGCATTTTTGCTGCCTCTGCATATGGTTGCCTCCATCTGTCTGTTTATCTGTTGTACTAAGAGATTGCTCCTCCCACTGCAATTAATTTTATCATTTTAAAAAGTCAATTGAATCCAAATATTACTAGCGTTGACCAAATATGACTAGCCTTGCAATCTTTTCTCTCTTTCTTTCTTTCTTTCTTTCTTTTTTTTTTTTTTTTTGTGGTACTGGGGGTTGAACCCAGGGCCTCGTGCCTGTATGCTC
>VMDO01011865.1:46702-64868 GCA_007922755.1 Pedetes capensis | reverse complement strand
TATATTTAACACATCTTTTTTGATTAAAAAACTCTGATAAAAGGTTTAATGTTCAAATCAATTTTAATGGGAGTAAGACCAGCCCTGAGAAATGAGCTACTTACCTTTTTAATGTACTACTAACTTGGGGAGAGGTTTACTTATCTAGTTTTGAAGGCATTGTTTAAGAACTCTTAACTAAACTTTTTTTCCTTCTATGTAGTACAATAGTGATTATTTGGTCATCCATTTTTATTATAGTATATCCCAAAGAAAAGTGAATCTAATCATTCTACTACCTTGCCACAAGTGTTTTCCCTGTAGCAAGATTGTAATAACATTTTGAAATATGCTTAACAGTAAATTATCTGAAAAAAAATCACCATGTTATTTCCTAAAATTACTTTTGTTTTGAATTCTATCACTTCTGCCCACCAGCTTATAAATTCATTTTGGCAGAGGATATAAAAATCATTTATATTAAACTTCTTATTTCTAAGGTCTGATACCTAGCACAATATCTAGCATATGATAAGACCTAAGGATTTTGCTGGCTGAATGAAGATCAAACAAAAACGAATGAAAAACAAGCAGAGTGGCAGGGCATAAAGCTGTATTGAGGAAACTGAGGAAGCAAATAAAGCTAATATCCCAGTTACATCTGAGTAGCTTAGACATCATTTTTATACGACAGGCAAAAAGCATAATGAAATATCAGGGAACAAGTCATATGAGTTCTAATGAAGTTCTTGTCCAAGAAACACATAAAAAACATTTGGGTGAGAGGAGTCAATAATGTGAGAATGTACCGAAGTTGTCTGAAAAAACATTGAATATAATATAAATTTTGCTTATGGTTTTATATTATGGCAAATCATAATATGCTACAAGAATGTTTTTAAAAACACAAAAGGTAGAACCTAGTATTGAATTTTACCACGAAGCTAACATGTGTATGCAAAATGTCACATGTATATGTCATGAATATGGCAGCAACCTGAACATTAAGTTTTAATGTAAATTTAAACACCATTGTCTCTCAGAACCACATTCCTCACTTCATGTAAGTGTTCCAAAGAATTCAGAGCCAGTCTAGTTGCAGGACTAAGTAAAATGTGCAACACAAGACTTTTTGGATTGGAAACATATATGAAATACATAATGACATGCTCAAGAGATGACTTATAGAAATCTTGGATGGGGTGGTCCTACTTAGAGAAGATAAGAGCAATGCTGTAAAGTTGGATTTGAATATGTCTTTTTTAAAAGTAAACTTCACTCTAAGGGAATATAGTTTATATTAAGCATCACATACCTAAAACCCGGAGAACTCAATGTTCAAATTTCATTTATGCTTAGTGTGGAACAGAAGACATTAATATGCTATTTTTTCTATTTTACATCCAGAGAGAAAACAAGTAAAGATGTCACTTAAAATAACAGATAACTTCATATGTAATACTTACTTCTGTCCTGCACTATTTTAAATGATTTTTAATTTATTTATCAATTGATTTAGTTCTCAAAACAAATCTGTGAGGTATATTCTGTCATTATCCCTATTTTAGAGATGAGGGAGTGAGAGATGAAGAGCTTAAATACTATTCCTAATGTCACACACTGGGCAGAATAAGCATACTGGCATTTTAGGCTATAAAATATATGCTCTTAACATATATTTGTACTTCTATTTTAGTTCATGCTCATTCATGGAATTTTATTGCCTCTTCTAACTTTATAGCATTCCTGTGAGTTTTATTTTAAAAAAAGATTGTCTCAGAAAACATAGTAAACAAGTTAAAATGTAAGAATCTGCTCTGTTTAATGATAATAAAAATAATTCCTATTTTATTGGGTTATTGTAACAAAATTAAAATTTAAAATGTCTAGTTGGGTTTTACCTCAGTTGGCACAATGTTGCTGTGCACTGTTTGAGAACCCAAGTTCAATCTCCAGCACTGCAAAAACTGGAGAAGTGCATGGCTATCCTCTCCTGAGGATAGCAATCCTAAAACATTCAGTCATTGAAAACCCTATGAGGGTTGCTATGACTCAGACCCAACAAGAGGGCACCTAACAACAATAATCTTATCCTTGACAAATGGTTTATCTATACCTATATCTGGAGATATATATATATATATATATATATATATATATATATATATATATATATATTGTTGTTGTTGTTGTTAGGTGCTGTCGAGTCAGTATCTGACTCATAGCGACCCTGAGTACAACAGGTGAAACACTATTGTCAGTGCTTCTTTGCTGTTCATAGGGTTTTCAATGGCAGAATGATTTTTGGGAGGGGTTTGCCAGGTCCTTCTCCCAAGCCTACAGCTTCTGGTGTTCCCAGGCGGTCTCCCATCCAGGTACTAACCAGGCCCAACTCTGCTTAGCTTCTGAGATCTGATGGGATCGGATGCCACAGGGCTACAGCTGCAGGCATATATACACATACATACATATATATGTATATATACACATACACACACTTATATATGTGTGTGTGTATATATATATACATATATATACACACACACATATATATATATATCCAGACATAGGTATATATAAACCATATATATGTATATATATACACACACCCCATATATATGTGTTTATATATACTTATGTGTGTAGATAGATAGATAGATAGATAGATATAGATATTTCTTTTTCACCAACATAAACACCAACTATACACATATAATTCAACAGATGGAACATACAGGAAAAAAGTTGACTACATTTGTGGAAGGACATGATGTAAAAGTTCAATATCAAATGTCAGAACAAGACTAGATGCAGACTGTGGATCAGACCATCAACTGCTCATTTGCAGATTCCAACTGAAGCTGAAGAAATTAGAACAAGTATATGAGAGCAAAGATATGACATTGAGTATACCCCACTTGGGTTCAGAGACCACCTCAAGAACAGGTTTGATGCATTAGACACTAATGATTGAAAACCAGATGAGCCATGGCCTGATATCAAAGATATCATTCATGAGGAAAGCAAATGTTTATTAAAAAGAGAGGAAAAAACCACCATATTACATGTCAAAAGACACTCTGAAAATTACCCTTGAATGTCCAGCAGCTAAAGTAAAAGGAAGATATGATGAAGTTGAGGAACTAAACAGAAGATTTCAAAAGGCAGCTAGAGAAGACAAAAACAAATATTATAATGACGTGAAAAGAGCTGAAGACAGAAAACCAAAAGGAACGAACATTCTCTGTTTGTCTCAAGTTGAAAAAATTGGAGAAAAAATTCAAGCCTCAAGTGGTAATTGTGAAGGTTTCAATAGGGAAAATATTAAATGATGTAGGGAAAATCAAAAGAAGCTGGAAAGAACACACAGAGTCACTATATCAAAAAGAACTGATGGATGACCAACCATTTCAAGAGGTGGCATATGATCAGGAATCAATGGCACTGAAGGAAGAAGTGGAAGCTATGGAAGAATTTGACAAAACACAAGGCTCCAGGAATTGATGGAACACTAATAGAGATGTTTTAACAGATATAGCATAGGAGGTGCTAATGTGCTTATGGTAAGAAATTTGGAAAATAGCTAACTTGGCCAACTGATTAGAAGAGATGAATATTTGTGCATATTTCTAAGAAAGGGGATAAAACTGTGAAAGTTATCAAATAATATTATTAATATCACACACAAGCAAAATTTTGCTAAAGATTACTCAAAAGCAATTGTAGCAGTATTTTGACAGGAAATTGCCAGAAAATCAAGCCAGATTCAGAAGAGGGGAAGGAACCAGGGATATCATTGATGATGTCGGATGGATATTAACCTAAAGCAGAGAATACCAGGAAAATGTCTACGTTTTATTGACTATGCAAAGGCATTTGACTGTGTGAGTCATAAAAAGTTATGGATGGTATTGCGAAGAATAGGAATACCAGAGAACTTAACTGTACTCATGAGGAACCTGTACATGGACTATGCGGCAGTCATTCAAACAGAACGAAGAAACACTGCATGGTTTAATGTCAAAAAAGGTGTGTGTCAGGGCTGTATCTTTTCACTATACTTCTTCAATCTCTATGCTGAGCAAATAGTTCGAGTAGAGGAAGAACATAGCATCAGGATTGAAGGAAGACTCATTAACAACCTGTGTTATGCAGATGACACAACTCTGCGTGCTGAAAGTGCAGAAGATTTGAAACATTTGCTGACAAAGATCAAAGAATACAGTCTTCCGTATGAATTGTTACTCAACATTAACAAAGCAAAAATCCTGACAACTGGGTTTGTAAGCAACTTCATGATAAATGAAAAAAAGATTGAGGTTGTCCAAGATTTTGATTTATTTGGTTCTTCAGTCAACATCCATGGAAGCAGCAGTCAAGAAATCAAAAGATGTTTTATATTGGGAAAAGCTGTTGCTAAAGATCTCTTTGAAGTGTTGAAAAGCAAAATCGTCACATTGAAAATGATAGTGAACCTGACCCATGTCATGGTATTTTCAGTCACATCACATGGTAGTGAAAGCTGAACATTGAACAGGAAGACAGGAGAAGAATTGGTGCTTTTGAATTATGGTGCTGGAGATGATTATTTAATATACCATGACCTGCCAATAAAACCAACAGATCTGTCCTAAAAGAAGTGCAACCAGAGTGCTCCTTGGAAGGAAGGATGGCTAGACTGCATCTCATGTATTTTGGACATGTAGTTAGGAGAGACTAATCCCTAGAGAAGGACATCATGTTTGGGAGAGTGGCAGGTCAATTAAAAAAGTGAAAAGCCTCCACTAGATGTATGGACACAGTGTCTGCAACAATAGGCTTAAACATTGTTGGGGATTTTTAAAGCACCCCATAAATAGGGTCCCTCTAACAAGCATAAGGGGCTAACACTCAGGCTACATTCTACTCGCTCCTTTATACCCCCTCCCATCAAGGGAGCAAAGATGACTCCTGACCAGTGTCAACCACCTCAATTTTGATTGGTTATGCCTAGCACCCCACTTAAATAACTGTCCCTACCTGGCAGGTATGACAGTTTACCTGCTGTGCCTGTCAGGAATGTGCCCTGATTGGCTGCTCCTGGTACACACCCCCTCCCAGGAGCCTATATAAGCAAGCTCCTGGACCCCACCTGGACCCTCTTGTTTTCACCTGCTACTGGACCACGTCACCTTGACCCAGTGATCCCCAATCCTGTGGAAGACCACCTCGCAAGCAGACGAGTCAAGACCAGGGGCCCTGAAGCACCGAGGCTACAAGCAAGCCATGAAAAGCCTCCCAATTCCTCCCTCGGGAAGGAGTGGGGCAGAGAAGGCGAGCTGCGAGAGTCAAGACCACTGGACCTCCAGCCCAGCAGAACACCAACTGCCTGTAGCTGTGCCTTTAAGGCTGAGCTGTACCATCAGAGAGCCTGCAACATTCTATGCTGCAGGTTTAGAGCTAGCACTTGAGCACTTGACAGGGGCAGCTTGCTGGTTGCACTCCACTTGGGGAGTAACCCAATAAACTTCCCTCTCCTGTTTCCTGCAGAAAGTCTCCAGAGGTCCTTCTCTGGCACCTCCGGCTACTACACCAACCCAGTCCAGTGGGTCCCTGATACCCACCTGATGTCAGGGCAAGGCTCTGACCACTGCCGGGCCTGAGCCGAACCCTGACAAAACATAAAAATGTTCATGTGCCTGGCATAGTGCCTGGGAGTGTTTTGTTGTGTTATACATAGGATTACTATGAGTTAGACCCAATTTGAGGGCACTTAACAATAATAAGTTTCACAGGCTGCCTCTGGCATAGGACTTTTAATCTTCCGTCCTTAGTTTCCTGGGTACCTGTGATTAAAGGCATGCACCACAGAGCCCAGCTAGATTTATTTATATATCATTTTAACTATAGATTTAGATATAGCAATAGACAAATTGATAGCTATAGACACCTACCATTACTGACAGTTCTATAATTATGATCTTAGAAATGAGAAAAATGAGGGTCAAACACTAAGTTAACTATTTTAGTCACAAACTTCTCTGACACCAAATAATGGAAGACAATTTTCTACAGATTTTTTAAACTTTAATACATCAGAAAAGCACAATATCTAAATGAAAGAGTTAGATATAAATAAATAAATAAATGTATGTTTATTTTTAAATCTATGTCTAGTACTTCAGAAGTCTAGCTTCAGAAGTCCTTTTCTTTATTCATCAATTCTTACATCCTAAAGTTGTTCTAGCCCCTTGTCAGATTTTTTCTCATTTATCTCCTCCACCTGCTGCTCTTCTCTATTTTGGTTACATGCATCTTTTTTTTCAGATTCATCTATCTAGCCATTCACATAGAAAGCACACACTCATATTTTTTGTTCTATTGAATAATATTCTCTGTAATAAAGTTGATGGCTCCTAAAGAATTACTTCTCCAGGCATATTCCTTTTCCTTTTTCTTGTGTAAATGTGTTTTGTATATGCTTATTATTCAAGGTAATTTTCATAGTTTAGGAAAATCTGAGATAATATTTATTATTTGCACTTGGTAAAATGTTACTTTTTCAATAAGTTAAAATATTTGTAATCAAGGAACATAACTAGGGATTCTGGTAGAATAGTACTCTTGGCGGACCCTTCTTCTTATTTATGTTTAACCATTTACACAAGTGAAATCATTTACCCTCTCATTCAACTTCTACAAGTACATGTTGGCTAAGATTCTCTCAAATCTTATTTAATCTTATTGTGTATAAAATTGGTTCATGTGTCTGAAACATATCGTATTATGTTTAAAATATGTTGTTGTATATGAAAAATTAATTTTTAAGCTGAAAAAACCTAGAGCAACATCAAAACTAAGATTTGTTGCTCCAAAGATAGAGTCTAATTCAGCTGCAACAGCAAGATTCAAACATGAACTCCCACACAGTACAAAAATTTTCTTTAAGTATGGATGAGCTCTGTTCATTGACTAAAAAATCTTTGCATTTCAAAGAGCAGTGAGACACTGTCTTGAATCATGAATACTGAAATTTCCTAATATGCTGTTGATAAACTCATGACTTTCTAGTGTCATATACATTACTTGACACCAAATAAAACTTCTTTTTCCTATCAGAGTTAAACTATAAGTAATCACTTCCTTGGTCTTCTGTATAACAGGTTAGCAAGTCTAGTTGAATCCATGAGATGTTTTATAATCTTTGTGTTCAGCTATTGCAACAAACTACTGTTTTCCAAGGGTTCATTTTGTCAGAGAACAAGAAGGAGGAGGAGAAGGCGGCAGCCAGGATTTATGGCGCACACCTTTAATCCCAGGAACTCAGGAAGCTTGGGTAGGAGGATCACAAGTTTGAGGCCAGAGGCAACCTTCACAATTTAGCAAAACCCTGTCTGAAGACAAAAAATAAAATATGGACTGGGGTGCAGCTCAGTGGTAGAGCACTTCTGAAGCGTGTGCAATACCAAAAAAAAAAAAAAAAGAAAAAAGAAAGAAAAAGAAAATAAAATTTCATTTGAATTACATTATTGGATTAGATCAAAGGACTATATTTTATATGCCCTGAAACTGACATATATTGAATAGATATAATTTCCATATATAGAAATACAGGCACACTATACACTTTTACTATAGCTCCCAGTGTAACACAAGACAATGAGTCAAAACAAGTACTTAGAGACAATGACTTAAAAATTTCTAGAAGGGTTGCCTACTAAAATTATTATTTATTAAAGACTTCTATATTACTTTAATGATATTCTATATTAAACAATTCTTTATCTTCAATCTATAGGGTCTGTTATACTTACAAAGGAGAAAATATCTAAATTCCTATTGAGCTTATTCCATGCAAACATATTTCTAATCATTTCTTATCTCCCACTCTAATTCAGTATCTACTGACTCAATTCTAATTTCTAGAATATATTTCTGTATTCTCCTACAATGTGTGTATATGATATAATAAGCAAACAGTAACAATATTCTTTAAATGCTTATAAATTTGAAATCAGGTAACTTTAGGCCCTAATTCTAATATTTATGAGCTAAAGAACCTTGGAAAAATCTTATTTTTAAGTCTAAGTTTTCCCAGCATTGTATAGAGCAAGAAAAACACTCTATGAGAAAGTATTTTTAAAATCATGTTTGATGGAGGTATACATATATATAATACTAATTATCAATAGATGTCATATGAAAAATATGGAAAAATTTGATTTGTGTCTTGTATTTTGCCTACAGAAGAGAAAAAGAAGGATTATCCATTTGACCTTCATATATTTAGTGTTTTTCTGTCAAATTAAGCACTTTCATCATGTACTTTTAAAAGTCTTTTAAAAGAAAATGTAAGAGCAAATGTAATAAACCCTGAAGATTTTGCTATTCAGAGTGTCAGCTAGTTCAAGTCCCACAAACAGCTCAATCACAGGACCAAAGAAGTGTATTATTCCTTATTTGAGTGTTTGACTTCATCCCAACCCTACCCAATTCACTTGACACTGTCTGAACTGCAGGTGGCTAGTTAGTTGTATAATTACAGTTCCACAGTTTCATTTTAATACTATAGACTCAATTTAGCTGTACAAAGAGAAAGTAAGATCACCACATAGATTAATTCTTTAAACACTTTTGATCCTTTTGTATTTTAATAAATTGTCCAAATGCTATTACTGCTTCTCTTAAAAACTTGATTCCTGAAAGCTTTTGTACTTTACAAGCTTAATATCTGCTGAAGAAAGCTGCAGAAAAGTGCTCAATAATGGAAATGCTAAGCCTTCGTTCTCATAATCAACAGAAGCTTTGAATTTTTATCAAACCTTTATCAACTGTTCATTACATTCTATCCTTTAAGCTCCTGCTGACTTCACTATTGAGCTCTTCATATTTCTTTGTTTTTCTTTGACAAACTTGTGTGTGTGTGTGTGTGTGTGTGTGTGTGTGTGTGTGTGTGTGTGTGTATTTTGACTTTTGGAGAGACTGCTGGATTTAATGTTTACATGGATTTTACTGGTATTCAGTATTAAAAATAGTTTTTACTTCAACAGTACCCACATATACTAGCAAACTTTATCACATAAAATAATGCCCATCATTCACATTCATGTTGTTATAATTTACCTAAAGTTAAATTTATCTCAAAAAGAATCTAGCAGTGGTTGTTTTCCAGAGTACTTTTTATAGATTTATCTTCATTTATCTTTACTCTAGTTTATATAAGTGAAAATCACTTCTTGTGATTATCTTTCATACTTTAAAAGCTAAGTTTTGGTGGCAAAAATGGTAAAGATTCATTAAGTTAAAATGTGTCCGTTTTAATAAATTTATTCTTCTATCTAATACCTCAACAGTTATCCATCCATTTGGAATACACTCTACATTAGGAGCCACCTTGGGTGGCTGCACATGAAAAGGACAAAGCTGCAGAAGACATGCCATAGGCCTTAGGAGACTCATGGTTAGTTAAGATACATGGTTAAATACACTAAAATAAATGCTTTCAGGAATATGACATGTAAGACCTGATACATTCTTTTCTTTATCTGCCTCAGTGATTAGGGAAATATTTCAGAGGAAGTGATGTTTCAGCTCAAATATGAAGAGCATACAAGACCACCAGACAAAGAGTAATTTACAAAGCATTTAAAAATGAAATAAATGAAAGGTGAAAATATCATTTGGGGCAAATATATGTTGCCCTTTGAATAGTCTTGTCCCTGGCTTTTCTCTAGTATAAATGAGCTAGAATATTCTCCTGTTTTGTTGTGTGTAAACCTTTGAAAATTATATTTGCAGATCTGGTGTTTCAAAGGAGCTCAGGCCCAGAGCCCCCATCATAGCTTTATATTTCAAATCTTTCAGCTTCATAGGAACTGATTTTGAAGAGTTACTTCAGCTTCTTTAGGTAATTGAAAAGCTCAGAAAAATAGTGATCATTAAGGTTTTTAATAATTAGAAATGCATTTATTACTTGTAGGGTTGTATTACAGAGTCACCTTATTTGCCAGCTGCTGTATATAAACTTGCGTAATGTATAAATAAAAATAATTTACCTTTTACTTTTTTGAAAATGCTAAACAGAAGTTTTGCACACTATTTTTGTGTTCATTGAATGCCAAAATTCAGTCCAGTGTCCATGTGATAAACTGTTATCATCTAATATTAAATATATATAGGAATTTCCAAGTTTTAACTCTGCATGTCTATCTACACAAAATTTACTCTTGGAGAAACTAATATTAAGGAACTAAAAGCATATCTTAAACTTTGATAACCAACACTATGTGTGATGCACGCCTCCTGGTCTGGTCCAGATGTTCAGACCAGATGTGCCATCCGGTCCAGATGTGTGGTGGCACCGCACACACAGATACTAAACACAATTCATTCGGTACCCTCGGGTGAGGGACTCAGACTCCTGTGGCCCTCGGGATGCCCAGCAGAGGTGGGAGAAAGGAAAAGCCTCAGGTGCTTTTGCCTTTCAGGAGCAAACACCTGTGTTGGTGGTCTAGGTGGTCAGGAGGAGACAGTTCTTGCTTCATGGGTGATCAGACAGTGAGTGGGTTCTTTCCTTGTTGATGGTCATGGTGGGGAGAGCATTCTTTCCTCACTGAATGTGGGGGAGAGAGAGCAGGAAAGCTGTTTACTCATTGGTGGTCCGGGTGAGAATGGGGTCTTTCCTTGTTGGTTGAAGATCCAGGCCAAAAGGGTCGAGCTGTTTCCTTGCCGATGGTCCAGGCGAGAGGTTTTCTACTAGTCATTTTCTCTCAATTTTTTTTTTTTTCAATGTGAGCTTCACTTCTAGTTTTCTAGAAGTGTCAGGTAATCTTGTGTAAGTAAGTAAAATACAACTTTAATGGAGTTGCACTTTGGTCAACTGATTTTTCCATGTCTATGCCAATAAAAGGACATTTCTATCATTGAACCCTGTCTTTGCATGGTTCAGTGTGACAGGTGCTTAGTAATATCTGTCAGGTTTGTATTGCAATGACATCCTGACTGTTAGCCTGAGGAGCATATGTGGGAGTATGGAAGGTCCCAGGGACTCATGCCTCAAATACTTATGTTAAGGACACCTCTTGCTCATCGCATATCTTAGCCTTTAATGGTCAAACATTTGCATTTTTTTCAAAGTTTTCTAATTTTTAATGTAATATTTCTAATGATATGGCTATAAGTAGAATTACAAGGATGAAGCAGTTTATATGTAGAATTGTTCAAGTAAGGTTTCCCTGGAGCAGATTGTCTTCCCTCCTTCAAACAAAATCAATAGCCCATCTTAACGTACAGTCCTTTCACTCTCCAAGGAAAATGTCCTCAATAGCAATTTTCAGGCATTCTATATAGAGGGGGCCTGCAGCCCTAGCACTGTGGCATCTGATCCCATCAGATCTCAGAAGCTAATCAGGTCGGGTCTGGTTAGTACTTGGATGGGAGACCACCTAGGAACACCAAATACTGTAGGTGTGGGAGATGGACCTGGCAATCCACTCACAAAAATCAATCCATCATTGAAAATCCTATGCACACCAGAGAAGCACTGATAACAGTGTTTCGCCTGTTGTATGTAGGGTCGCTATGAGCCGGACATGATTCGCTATGAGTTGCTATGACTCGAAGGCATCTAACAACAACAATATACAGGGGGGAATGTTCTATAGCTAACATCGTGGCTACTTTTGGAATATGCCCTAATATGCAGCACCTCCTACTTGAAACCACTCAGAAAATGATGAGGGCAGTAAGAAGCTGATCTTCTTTCTTTTCCCTGACTTCAGTGTCTCTCTTGCAGATTCTCTAACATTATCTATGACTATAAAACTGTGGAATTAGTATATAAATTATGCCTAAAGAAGACTGTCATAGCTCCTATGTGTTAGACATTTATTATTTTATAGAAATACCAAAATCCTATAAAAACAAGTCTTACTTACTCTTTTATATTTGTAGAGGAGTAAATGCACATTCATGTTCAGTTACTTGCCTATTTTACTACTGTGGCAGAACCAGGCTTCCAAAAGTTTCTGCTTTCTGCAAATCCATCACTCTTTCCATTGGGAAATCCTATAACTCACTATTGTAATAATGGACTAGGAAAATTATTTTATGTTCCAAAATCAATGATGAAACTCTGTGGTGAAGAATCTTGGAAAAAAAAACACCACTAAATGAAGAATAATCTCAATAAAACTCAAGGACATTTCCCCACTGAAATGTAATATATTTTTCTGATATCTTAGAAAAGTAAGGCATTTATTTCCATTTTGCCAAAATGTAATGCACACTCATGATGTGACTCTGATATGGTAATAAATAGTAAGGCCCCTCAAATTCAAGGTGGAATTACAATAAGCTACTCAGGATTTCCCTTTTGTCCCAAGCATTTGGGGAGAGGAAATAGCACCACAGGTCTCTGAGGCTGAAAATCAAAGCCATAGCCACCACTGAATTTTATGAGCAAATGCTATGAAACTCTTACTTCTTTGGAACTTTTCATTAAACACCCACAGACACAATCCCTGCATCTTTATAACTGTAAAAAGGGTTACCCACATATGTATGATTTTATTCATTAAAATGTCTTAATTTTTAGCTCTATTTGCTATAGGAAAAGATACATGGAATCACAAAATTTTATTAGTAATAAATTGTCAATCATTTTTCTCTATCTTCATTTTTTGACAAAAATTACAGATTGTTTAATGTGACAACTTCCCAACTTATGATCTATGTGCCACATCCTCAAAGCCATTATCTTTGCCACCCAGAATATTGTAAATCTTCACCCATTTATTACTCAATGAGTTAGAGTTGAACAAATAAATTTTATACCATGGAATCATCTTTGACAACTCTATTCCATATCTTATGGTCAAATGACGTGCAATATTCTTTCAACGCAACTTTCAAAATCTGTACAGAAATCAATCACTACTTCTACCAAAACACCTTGCCATAAGTCATCATGGTATCTTGCCTGAACAATTTCCAATAAATTTTAACCAAATTCCTTGCTTCAACTTTTGTCTCTTATACAGTCTATTCTTAACAAAATAGCCAGCAATCCTCAGATCATTTCTCATCTACCTACATTGAACTCCTGTTTCACTTAGACTTAAATACTGTTTTCCAAAGTATACAAGTCACACAGGATCTGCTCTCCTGCTGTTTTTCTTAACCCATTTCCCACTATTCTTTCCCTTTCTTAGTCTATTCAACCACTGTGACTCCCTTTACTTTTTCTCTAACACAACTAGTATATCCCCACCTCAAATTCTTGACACTTGCCAGCCCCTCTACTAAAATGCACCTCTCTCATTCAGAGAGGTCATTCCATTTGTTTGTTCATATCTGTTTGCAAATGTCACATAATATACAAGTCTTCCTTAACAATCCTACAGAAACACAGCACCCCTTACTATCCCTTTTATTCTTTGAGGCCCACATGGAACAATCTATAATCATTAATATATAGTAATTGTCCCTCTTCCTCCACTACAATAGAAGCTTATTGAACACAAAGAAACATATTTTGTTCAATGCTGCTTTCCTCACAATAATAGCACCTGAAATATTTTGTGACATATTATTGACATATTTATCACTGAAATAGAAACATTGTATAGTTTGCAAAATATGAGTACTACTCCATTTTTTATTTAATTAGGGGCATTTATCTAAAAGTACTGTGTCTTTCCCTATGAAGAGCTGTTTCCAAATAAAAGTTGAAAATCTGATTCAAAAATCATCTTTAAAGCTATGTACTTTCTCTGAGGGATTTTCATCACATCCCAACACCACTGCACTGCTATGATGTGGATGTGGTTTGCCCCAGGATTTCATTTACCACAGGCTAGGTCCTTGGTGTGGCAATGTGGAAGCATGACCCCTAGTGGAAGGTGATTAGGTCACTGAGTGCACTGCCCTCAGAAGGGGTGAGGGTAGTTCTCATGAGACTCCAGTTAGTTCCTGTGAGATTGTGTTGTTATAAAGGAGTAAATCTGACTCATGAATCTCTCTCAGGTTTCCTATTTCTTCATTTCATCCCTCTGAAAAGTGCTCCTGCCATGATGCCACCATTAGGCATTTACCAGAAGAGGTCAAAGTGATAGGACCCCCTGATTTTGGATTTTTAGTGTCCAAAATTGTGAACTCAGCATACCTTTTTTCTTTACACATTATCTAGTCTCAGATGTACTGTTAGAAAAACAGAAAACAGGATAATCCATGCACTTTACATCTCAACTTATTTAGAAGTATTATTGTTATTGTTGGGTGCCATTGAGAAGACTATCCAATGCTGTGCCATATACCCAATCTTTTATATTTGAACTCAATATTGCAGAAATTATGTTTCTTCTCATTTTTGACTTGTGCCACAACAGCAAAAAGGTAGTCCCAGGGGCTTTATTGCCTTCCCATCATTAAGATGGATTGTACTTTGGGAAAGCAATTCTTCTCCAGTATTTTTATTTAAATGCCTTCCAGCCTGGTGACCTCATTTTCCTGGCTTATACTTGACAGTGCCTGCAGCCATAGCACTGTGACATCCGAACCTGTCAGGTCTCAGAAGCTAAGCAGAGTTGGGCCTGGTTAGTACTTGGATGGGAGACTGCCTGGGAACACCAGGTACTGTAGGGTTGGAAGAAGGACCCAGTAGCCCACTCCCAAAAATCAATCCACCATTGAAAACCCTATGAATAGCAGAAAAGCACTGACAATAGTGTTTCCCCTGTTGTATATAGGGTCGCTGAGTCAGATACCGACTGGATACCACCTAACAACAACAACATATTTGACAGTACTTCTCTACTATTCATGGTGGTTTCAATCGCTGATTATTTTGAGAGTGGGCTACCAGGTCCATCTCCCTAGTCTGTCTTAATATGGAAAGGTGTCCACCATGAGTGGCCCTTCTGGTATCTGATAAACTGGTGGCATAGCTTTCAGCATCATAGCAACTTGCAAGACCCCACAGCACAAAAAGTTGACAGATATGTGGGGGATTAGGTATTATAGGTGACAGTAATACAAAAAATAGTTTTAAATATTATCTAAATAAATTTATTTTACAAAATATCTAAATTTTGATCAGTTTTTAATGGAGAAACGTGTGTTTGTGTTTTAGTTAGCTTTCTCTTTAACCACTTTTGTAGATTTTTATTCAACCATTTCATATCAGTAAACATTAACATATGTAAAAATGTCCCTCTGGTGCCCATGAGTCAGTATATCTGTAGGGAAGAATTGGGAGGAAATTGGCAAAAACTCCCAAACTGGGAAAATGGCGTTTGAATATCTGGTTTGTAAGTTAGAAATCTAGCGAAAATGAAAGTAACTTGGTTGCACGTTTGTGCAAAACCCTTCCTGATTGGACAATTGGACTGAAAGCTGATTGGCTCAGGCCATTCCATGGGCGAACTATATAAAGAGCTGCGCTGCTGCAGCAGCTCGACCTTTTTGGCACGGCCTTTCTGGCATCCCTTTCTGCGCCTTCTCGCCTGTTCCTGCCCCGACCACAGATGAGGAAGCGCCTCTCCTGCTGCTCTCCCCTGAACCTTCGGTGAGGAAATAATGCTCTCCCGCTGCAATCCTCAACAAGGAAAGGAACCTGCTCTCCGTCTGACCAACGAGGAAGCAACAGCTGTCTCCTCCTGACCACCGAGACGACCAACACAGGTGTTTGCCCCTGGAAGGCAAAAGTGCCTGAGGCTTTTCCTTTCTCCCGTCTCCTCCGGGGTCCCGAGGGCCGCGGGAGTCTGAGCCTCTCACCTGAGGGTCCCGAGTGAATTGTGTTTAGTATCTGTGTGCGTGGCGGCGCAGCCCGTCCGAACCTTCAGGCCGGACCGGGAGGCGCTCGCCCCACAATATCTAATAATAATCCTCTCAATTCAATTTTGATGAAATTAAATTTGGATTAATTCTTTGGGGGAAGAGCTTTCTAGAAGATTAGAAAGAAGTAGAATATAGCCTTTTTTCGAATTTCCAGAATAAAAACATTCCATTCCCCATAAAGCTGTAGGTGTATTTTGAACTACTTTTATATCAACCTTTTATTTTGAATTCTCATAGCTTTGACTTTGGTACAAGCTACAAAAAATACACTTTATAAGTCTCTTGCTTCCAAGTCTCTAAATTGCACATTCTGAAAAACTGACTATTTCTTTGCAGAACATAGAAATTGAATGTGAGGCAATAATTCACTTTCAGGTTTTCAGCTGATGACATTAACCACCAGAGCTTGTTGGTTTATGAACAGTAACACAACCCAGAGACTGAATTATGGTATGTATCAGTGATGAGAGATAAAGATTTGACATCCACAATCCAAAGATAATAGTTTTCATTCCATTTAAATTTGAGACATGAAAAAAATTTTCATTGTTTATATAGAAACTAGCAACAGCAAGGGCTGGAGTTTAGTTCAGTTGGTAGAGTGATACTCTGCACTTTCTGACCACCTGGGTTCGAGCCCAGCACTGAAAAAATCAGAGAAGGATGTCGTAGTCCACTCCCAAAAACAACCCGGAAACAGTCAGTCATTGAAAACCCTATGAGGGCTGCTATGAGTCAAACCCTAATCAGTGGCGCCTAACAACAAAAACAAAGCAAGAATAATTTGAAAAACTAGTATTTCTTATGCTGGAGAAAACATAAAACACAGAGATGATGCAAGAAAGCCCATAGAGAGATGTGGCATTTTATATAACAGATATTTGTGAGTTTTCTGAGAAACTTACCATTTTCCCTTCTAGAAGTAGTATCTTACAAAGAATTACATTATCTCCTTCATGTCTCTAACTTCTGAATGTGATAAACTTAGTAGTAGTGTAAGAAAGTTTCTTTTTTATTTCTCAATTCATTTTTGAGAGGAAGTGAAAATAGAGGGTATAAGTCAAACAACAAAAGTAGCCATTAAAATCTAGTCTTATAAGCCTTTATTATTCAAGTTTCCACAGTGGTGCAAGTCTCAAGTTCAAGGCAGTGAGAAGAGTTGCTAAACTTTGCAGAAGCAGACACTAAACTTTGCATAGAGAAAGCATTCCAATTTGTTTCCTCTGGAAGCAGTTCCGCCTGCAGCTGTAGCCCTGTGGCATCCGATCCCGTCAGATCTCGGAAGCTAAGCAGGGTCGGGCCTGGTTAGTACTTGGATGGGAGACTGCCTGGGAACACCAGAAGCTGTAGGCTTGGGAGAAGGACCTGGCAACCCCCTCCCAAAAATAAATCAAAAATCAATCTGCCATTGAAAACCCTATGAACAGCAGAGAAGCACTGACAATAGTGTTTCCCCTGTTGTATGCAGGGTCGCTATGAGTCGGATATCGACTCGACGGCACCTAACAACAACAACAACAACAAGAAGCAGTTCCTGCAGTAAGGCTACTAGGTCAGTTGTTTTATTTAGGAAGTATTAGAAACTTAGACAATGGAGAAAAGAAGGGCTATAGAAACAGAAGAGAGCTACCTACTGTTGGGTTATTAAGCCTCAGTGTCTATTGGAGCTTAATCTCACAGGGAAACTCTGAACAAAAGTGTAAAACAAGGCTTCAGCATTATTACATGGGAGGGGAGAGGGGACTGAGTTAGTACACACTTTACAGTCATTGGTTGGATGCTGCCTGGGGTGGAGGTACACTGTGCTAATTTAGAAAAATCCTGCAAGCATACTTGCATGATAGTGGAATAATACTGGTACTTGGAAGTCAAAGTGAGAAGGTCATAGACCAAGCACTGTGTCTGCTACTGGGGGACTGAAGGACTGGGGACACTGCCACTGAGACTGGATGCCATGGTGGCTGGATTTATACTCTCAGCTCCTTCATTCCTCAGTAATGGAGTTCTGAGCAAGCCTCAATTTTCTGCATTTCTATAGAAGTGATAGTTGAAGGAGGTGCAAAATTTGTCAGAATCAAAAGGGAGTTGCTGTGTTAGCCATAAGAAAGAAAGAAAGAAAAAGAAAGAAAGAAAGAAAGAAAGAAAGAAAGAAAGAAAGAATCAAAAGGGAGTTGCTGTGTTAACCATAAGAAAGAAAGAAAGAAAGAAAAAGAAAGAAAAAGAAAGAAAAGACAGTTGCTGTGTTAACCATAAGAAAGAAAGAAGAAAGAAAGAAAAAGAAAGACAGTATATATATATTCTTCTTTCTTCCTTTCTTATGGTTTTATATATATATATATATATATATATATATATATATATATATATATAT